>JAECUM010075194.1:0-12233 GCA_016617855.1 Megalonaias nervosa | reverse complement strand
TTTATAAGATTTTAAGCTTTAATTTTTTTAGTAAATTAAATCAATATACCCAGGTTGCTAATCTAAAATTGTTTTTGAAAGCGTTTATGAATATTGGAACGTAAAGGTTTCCCTTTATAGGCGGCGAAGATTGACAACAGCAAGAATAATAAACGTTTATAAATAAATATTAAATAGTAATAAATATGTGATAATGTGTCAAAATAACTTGCAAATAGTTTCGGCTTTTTTCATTACATATTTATTTCCTTCTTTGTACTTCGGCAATCCTAAGCATTTCCATACAGCTGATTGATATTTAGCTGAAGGCTTTGAAATTTTTAGCCTTAGCTAACATTTTTGTGGCGATTGCAAGAGAAGATATTGACTGTCTTAAAACGTGTCTTTGAAGAATGAAATTGACTTGAAATTTTCGTCAATAATTGCAGAACTATTAAACAATACTAATAAAACTATTATTAAAAAACGGAATAGTTTATAATTTATTAAAGAAATTTAATGTCGCAAGCGTAAGAAAACGGGAATGAGTCTTCCGACTTTCGGAATAAACAACTTGACTTAATACGTTTATACTGCAATAGAAACAATAAACTATGCATTAAATCCATTAAAGGTCGACTGTATTTTGAAATATGGTTAGTATTGGATTATTGGGTACACGATAAAATCTGTGTTAAACTGTCTGTATTCGAAAATATTCGAATAATGTTGCCGCGAATACCGAATACAATTCGAATATGGAACATTTTCAATTCACCGTGTCGTTACACCCCGTATTCTAAATCAGAATGCTTGATAATATTATAAGAATGTTTTTATAAATACGAATAAATAGCATTATCATAAAGGTTACATAATTTTTATTTGTACTCTAAGGAGAATCGAACAGTGTTCGTGGGTAAACGGCATCCATCGCCTTGCCGGTAAGCACCAACCCCAATACCATGTCGACGTTGCTATGTATTCCATGCTTAGTCCCTGCAATTACTGGACTCGGGAGAGTTCTGCCTCTTCGGCGATTAATCAAACTGTTATCAAATGGATCATTACAGTAATGCCTCATTATAACAACAGATGGCGTTGATTAGAATATTCCAACATGCTTTATGCTAACATCTTAGTTATAACTTTCACAAGGGTGGCCCGTCCATTTAAAGCGAACTATGCGATTACTTAGGGCGTCAAATTTGAGGAGAAATTATCGGGAAGGGTGTGGGGACCAGACTGTATGGTTCGCCTTCGGCGCCAGTTGCTGCCATCTGGCTATTGTAAGGAGGTTCATGCATTCACTGTTATATATTGTAATTTCCACAATGTTATATATGTTTACCATCATGGTGATAACTATGTAATCCAGTGAACTGTCAAAATGGAACGAGGAGACAAAACCATCATCCTCTTTATTTTATAAAGGTGTATAATACGTATGTCAGCTTCGTGTCGTTAGGTTGTACGTGTTCCGGTTGACATGACGTTGGAGCAGGAACGTTGAATTTGTAGAGTCGGGTGTTTTGCTCTTACAATAAAGCCCATTACCCTCTGGTGTTGTTCTGTTTTATTACAAAACCATATGTATCAACATATTTTGCAAGTTGCGTAGCCGTGTTTTTTTTAATTTGAGCAGAAATTATTTAACTGTTTCTTTTCTATGCCCTTTTAAAAAATTACTTCACTGTTTGTTGACTCTGGCTACGGTTATTATTAAAAAAAAGTTCCACCGGGCACAAATGCCAAGCGCAGACGTCATATGACCAAACAGCAATGCTGTGTGACATAATGTATTAATATCCTTCTCGCGTAGGAACTGTTCTCATACAGTGATGTCTGGTTAGGTATAATGCCCTTACAGTTCATTTCGGGCACTATACCGACTTGAAAATACTACAGGAAAAACAGTTCCTCAGGAGAAGGCAACACAAGGTTCATGTAAGTTGACAAGTGGATACTCGATAAACTGTATAACTTGGTTCATGGTCCATGGAAACTGTGGTTTTCCCTGTTCAAAACCGGCTGAAGCAATATGTACAACATTATGGCGTAATATTATCTGAAATACTTAGCCTATCATTGCCGTCTCCCTTTGGAATGGTTTTGCCACTGTGTTGTCTGGTGGGTTGTATTCACTTCGGCCTGGCATAAATTGGCAAGCCAATATCATAGGTCGGTACCTAATAAATGTGCGTCTCCCGATTGGTTAATCAGTGACGTCATTCACAAGACATTGACTCGATTCAAATAACAGTTAGCTTGGAAACTTCTTGAGCCACAGCGATTGGTCCGTAGCTTCACATTAGTGCATTAGTGCATCATGGAAAAAAGTACGCAGATTCTGTGCCTTGAATTATGATGGAGGATTGTGGCTATTTTTGGTCTCAGGGGAATCGAAGTGTGACACACATGTCAGCGAAGTGGGTTATAGTTTCCGCGTCTTCGGTTCGGACACTATATCTACCTCATCTGACAGTGCGGCAATTTACAGAAAAATATATATTTTGCTCGATGGAAATCCATTTGCAAGAAGGATACCGCAATCTATTTCGATCACATTTTCTATTTCGACCCTTGAACAGACCGTGAGATGGACCAAAACATTGCGAATAGTGAAAATAGTTCGAAATATTCGTAACTTCTCCTTCAATTTTCGTTCAAAACTGAGATGGTCTAAACGGCAGATAATGGCAGTTCTTGGTAAACATTTGAGATATGATTCCTACAAATTACTCCTAAGTTGCGATTTTATTTCCCTCGTGAGAAGACAATAATAATAGATCCATGTAAGCTGGAAGGTGGGTACTGCAGAAACTGTGTAGCCGGATTTGTGGTCTATGGAAAACGCTTTTAGGAGGATTCAAACCCACTACAACATATTCAAACATATTCGAGATTGTAACAGTACAGTAAAATATTGGAATTTTTTAAAGAGCATGAAATTGTGTTAAGTCAACCGATTTATACGTCAAGTTAATGAAGTAAAGTAAGATTTCTACGTAGGATTCCTGATTACCGTTTAACCACAGAGAAACTGCAGACACTCCTAAATGGTCAAATATTATGTTACTATGGATCTGTCAACCATTTACCCGGACCTTATCCTGAAACGCCACACATTGGTGTTTTTTGCGCTAACACCTCCATAGGTACTTATTTGCCATAAAAACTGCTGTAGAATGCTTTCTGTCGTGTCTGTGGTGAGTGCAAAATAACACAACGTCGTTACGCCCCGGATGCCATAAACGACACCGAACACATTCTTGTGGTCAGCACAGGCATCCACAAAATATAGATCTGTCCACCGTTTACCCAAGCTTTATCTAGAAATGTCACGAACACACGCTTTTGTACGGTAACACTTCGTTGAGTAATTATTTGTCATGAAAACTGAAGAAGACTGCTTTCGGTCGCGACTGACGACCGCTAAAAATGACAACGTTGACACGCCACCTGATTCCATAAACGACAACAAATGCATTTCTGTTGTCAGCAAAAGGGTTAGCACAGGCATTCACAATATAAATTTTGTCAGCTTTACGATAAACACCACCATGATGCCATTTGATTCGTTGGCGTTGTACTTTTGATGTAATTAACCTCGCGGTCATCTCTGCAAAATCCGAATATGTGACTGAGAGGAATCGCATACGAAATTATTAATGAGGGTCCATGAAGTTGTTCTCTATGCTGTGTAATTCCAAGGTTGTATTTTTATATGTGTCATTATCATCATTTCCGTCAATAGAATAACGTGCGCTGATGGACAACGTCGTGATGCCGTCTTTGACAAATCACTTGAGCAATTGTGATCATTACAGTATATAAGTTTTCCTAGATTTTCAAGAAGACTTCACATGGGAGACAATGCCGAAAAGTGTCCTGCACTTGTTACTGCTAGAGGTCCATACCTGGGTACGAATAATACAGAAAATCTCAGAAGTCCACATCACTCACCACTTGCGCGTTCATGTCGGACGCGGGATAGGTTGCATATTTGAAATTTGGCATTATGTTTATTATCGGTTACGTAATATACCTTTTTGTCAGACGATTTTTACTTCCAAGTCCTTCCACAACCGTAATCCGCTGGCCATTGCCGCATTTGCAATCACAGAATCGGAGGTGGCTTGCGTCAGCTCAGCTAGACGTAGTTGAGCAGCTTCATTGATGATTTACTGATTGGCTCTGGTATTATTGCCGTCGAAGGAAGCGCACCCGCATTTGGTTGCCAAGTTGATAATGATGGTAGTTGATCTCGAATCGATTGGACCTCATGCAATCCCAGATTTTTTAACCGGTACAAGATAGTGCATTTAATGCCATCAAAGACGCGCATACCAACGTTTTTGACAATTGTTTCCGCGCGCGAGGTCAGGGACGCGAGCTTCTTTTGGGCTCCCGTAGACAATCGCCAAAGCCATTTACGTAATATGTTGCGTACACCGATATCACTTGTCCACGTACCGTTGTCATTGTGAATATTAAATGTCAGGTTGATCTCTAATGTACAGTTGTATCGTCAAGTCTTCTCCGTGCATGCGCAATGAGTGCTCGTCCTGATACAAGAGGGAAATTTGTACGCGCGTTAGTCGAGGATTGTTACATTGAAGATACATAAGCACCGTCGGAGTCATTGAGAACAGATTACCCACGGCCTTGTTCGGGGTGAACAAAAAAAACTTTGCAACCATGCTAAAGTTGTTCATATGGACGTCATCCTTCACATGGTAACTGCCATAATTCTTTTTGTCCTTCGTGACAATCACCTAACTTCTGAAACACAGAACTGGTTCAGTCACCTTGCATGGGTGGCTAAGTCTTCATTGACGCAGAGAAGTAAATGACGGGAAAATCTTTTTGCTTTTGTGAGGATGTCACTTTGATGTCAATTTTTGTATGAGAACCCCTATGTCTTCATATTGTATCCGATGCCGCACAGGAACACGTACCGCAAATCCACTAGGGTTTGTACACGTAATGACCAAGCTGGAATCGTTGAAACTTGAGTCCAGTGTGGAGCAAAGAGGTTTACGTTTGTCGGACCTTTCAGGTCCATCGATGGCGCTAGAAATAGGACAAAATATGGCGATGATATTGCTGCCCAGCACACTAATCTTCACCGTGGAGTATATATCATAATGAAGATCTTATCTGCATCCCTCAGGGACCGAGATGTAAGTATTGCAGTCTTGGAATTCGACTAGAGATACGACTGGACTCCAAAAGTCGACCAGCGCTCGGAGACAAACCTGTAAAGCTCATCTTATAAGCATGATCTCGCGTACAAAGCATCAAATGATATCATTGTCCTGAACGCACTTGTGGGAAGTTCTGCTTCCTCGCCTGCACTCGGAGAAAGATTCGCAGGATGGAACATCGAAGGAAGCATCAAAGCCAAGATTGAATTGGGAAGCTCCGCATCCTGTGGCAAATTCCACTCATTGGAGGTAAAACCTCGATATAAAAATATGGATGCGAAACTGGCTGTGGTATACTACAGTCCGAACCGATCTCGGAAGGGTGAAGCCGCTATTCGAAAGTTGACGAGTGCAGCAAACGCCATCTCCGTGGTTGCACGAACGCGGATGACCAAACAAGCATTGTGGCAGATTTATTGACATTCTCTGAGATAAATTTACCGTGGATCGCTCGATGTGAGGACTGCCAGTGAAAATACACGTTAACTTCGTGGATGTCGCTAGCAGATACAAGGAAGCGGAGACGACAAGCATGCAGCAGGTATCTCAGACGCATTGAAATAAATATATGCAAGTGGCCTGCTAACATATCCGCTACTGTTGCAGATAGATCCAGGTAAATAATTTATGGATCCCGTTGCTGAGATGATAACAAACCACCGTGTGCGGGTCCATCGTGGTCTTTCTCGTGCTCGTTCTTGGCGGCGCATGCTGTTTCCTATTCACTTTTATATACAGTGCCATCCAAGCGAAACCTCGGCACACGATGGACTCGCATGCACACGCAGTCAAAGTAGCAAATACAACAGTGAACTGTGCACGTGGGCTACATAGTTGCGATTGTGACGCAGCACAAGCTGGACTCCTTCTGTAAACTTGCGTCAGGAGCGGACACTTGTACGGGGACATCCGCTCTCAGGATACCAACAGCGCTTACAGGGCCTGTGGATAATCGTTGAGCTCGTGGTGAAATTCAAGCGTGTTCCCTATATTGTCTTCTAAGAAGTATACGACAACGCTGTTGCTGTGGTAGTTGTGCATGTGTTCTTCTACGTCCGTGTGCGTGAGAAGCGATGGTCCATTGGATCGATCCACGAAACTGACCTACGGGCATAGGCTGCATGATCGCCCATTTATATAAGTTATTGTTAACCAGGTACACGATGAAATTGTTGGGGGGGGGGTAGGACCATATCGATCCACGGATTCCTAGTTCCACAACCAGGTGATAAATGTTACATAACAGTTCTAATTTGAAGAGGATTTTTGACAGCAATGCATGGTACATTCGACGCCATTGCGACTATTTGCATGATTAAGTGACAATGGAGCCCACACAGTTATGAGGCACAAGAAGAATTCTTGATTGTTGGAGTGAAATCTTAACTGCAGGATGCATGCGATGTGCACGGCTCCTCTATTTGTGCCAGTACTGGAGCCGGAATCTTCCGTCCCAAGCTGCCTCCTTCATAGATCTAGCAATGAGTGGCCACGGATAATTCACGCGTGTCGTCGCGGGTCATGATCACCTCCTCGGACGAGGTAAGCAGTTGTTGGATCCATTTCGCAGTAATCTCGAGCGATTTTAAATACTGGCGGCTCAGTTTGCCCATCACATCGTACTACGGTGTAGCAAATCCCGCATTCGACTTGCTCAGCCACTTTGCATCGTATTGGATTGAACCGCAGGGGTTACATGAAGTGGAGTTTCTTCCAACGACCTCTGGGAACGTTCAGGTATTCAAAGTCCACGTAAATCAAATGCTGGATCTCTATCTTCCTTTGAACCGCCGTGAATTTCAAAATGTTCTTGCACTATTCTAGTGTGGTCGTATGCTGTGATGTCTCACTGACTCTCCTGCAGTTAAAGGCTTGGTTATCAAGCCGCTATTGAGTGGTGAATACTTTATTTTATCCTTTATTCACTCGTAAAGATACCACAGCTCTGAACCATCTATGTCGCTTAACGACAACATAGTAATTTGATTGCATTCAGCTGCATGAGGGGATTGTGGAATCGTGAAGGCCTTTATTCCAAGCGAACAAATTGACTTGGATACTGGGATTGAGTTCTTGAAACCTAATATGTAACATGAACGCAAAATTCTATGTTACCAGACTTGAGTTCCTTCAGGTACTGTCGGGTATTTCTTAGACTCATTTATGAGCCAGTATTTGACCAAATCACCATATGCTGACCAGTATGAAGTATTACACAAACTCGTAAATGAGCGCCCCTTTTTCAATGACATCCGATGATTTTAAATGTACTGCAGTGCTTGTATACTGACTCCACACATAAATCGATATGACGCATTCAGGCTGAACAGTAATTTAATTTTTTTCTGTTACGACACAAACGTACTATTTATCGGGAAATTTAATTCATGAATTGGCTAAGGACGCAATTTCTTTCTGAAAGTGTGCGTGTCAAACGGTGATGATTTCAGTATCATTACGTAATACTCGCTTGAATTATTTAATATAAAATTCTAACACCAGCGGTGCAAAGTAGTCGGAACACAATTAATAAACAATATTCCACGGCTATAAAAGATAAAACGATTACCACTGCGGAATCTCAAGAGAGTGCTAACCAAAATGAAAAACCACCGACGACTAGGCGCAGATTCGAAACCGGAGCTCCAAAACAGACAGAACCAAAACACTGATATTCACATAAAAATCAAGTATATAGTTAAAAAGTGTAGCTTCCAGATTTATGCCGCGGACTACACTTGGGAAAAAAGAAAGGCTGGAAACATTGGGAATAGAAAGCGTTAACCCAAATCGGTAACGGAAATCTCGAAACTTTAATTCTCATCTACTTTATGCATAACTTGTAGTACACGTTGTGTCATCAGATGAAAACAAATGCTAGTGTTGGGCATCATTTCATTACATTGTTGCAGACATATTGGGCATCATTTCATTACATTGTTGCAGACATATTTTAGTATATAATGTACATTTTTGTTTCCTTCAACCTGTCAATAAATTTAATGTCGATCGATAGATAAAACATTTTTAAAAAAAGAAATTTGAAACTGCATGTGCAGCGCGCTTGATAGTTACCGATATATGCTCATGATGTAACATGACAGAAAGATAAAAATGTTGAAGAAAGAGAACATTTCTGCTACTAAGCAAGAGCTTACGGAAAAGTCCCGGTGCGCTTAGAACTCTCTTTGACTGATATGAAGGCCTACTAAGATAAATTTTACTGATGTAATTTTCTGTCATATCCTACAGTTTTTTGATGTGGTTTCATCGTTGTAAAGATAGTCGCGAATCTTAGAAAGATGATCCACCTTTTGTAAGACCGATGTCTGCAAATGGTGAGGGAGAAGTGATTTGGACAACTTTTGAAGATGCTCTATACACAGTGGATGAAATTTCTATTATTTCAGGTGTTCATTCGTCGTTGACCGTTCAGGTGGCCTAAGTGGTTAGAGCGTCTGCCTCGGATGCAGGAGGTTGAGGGTTCAAACCCCGGCCGAGTCATACGAAAGATTATTAAAAAATGTAGTAGCAGTTGGCGCTCAGCATTAAGAGGTCAGTGTTAGGACTGGTGGGCATAGTGTCAGGATAATGTGACTGGGTTGGAAATGATGCTACATGTCTGCGGCATGATGTCCCATTGGTAGACATCAGTATAAACTGCCACACTGCAGGCATCGTAGCGATATGACTGGAAAATTGTTAAAGCTACCTTCAAAATACAAATCACACACACACATACACACACACATACACACATTAATTTATCAGTTGTTTTTAACAGAATGAAGAATCATTTGAAGCTCAGAAAGGCTTGAACAAGATGGATGCCATATTTGTTGACGACTGATAAAAAACAAAGTCGAATTGAAATCGCTAAACAGCTAGATATGAAATGAATGACCACAGGTGATGAATCATAGATTTATATTTATTTCATGCGGATTCAATATGAAAATGAAGATTGGATTGGAGAAAACGAGCAGAGACCACAAAATCACTCCACGTATTTGAACTGTCAAGAGACTATATAAACATTAGTTTTCAATGCCGAAGACAAGGTCTCCCAAGTGTCTCTGCCATGAGCTGATAGTGCCACTGGACATTTTTATGCTCTTATAAAATGTTGACAACATTTGTGGAACGTTACCGTTCCACCGGTGCCCGAGGTATTAACATACACAAGACAACGCACAATGGGACATAATTCCGTCGTCGTGACAGACTTTTTCAAGGAGCACAGCATCCAAACTTTGTTATATCCTCCACACATCCCTGATTTAGCTCCAAGCTCCGTTGCAAGTGCAGTTTTGTAGTTTTGCAGTGTATAAACAACAAAAGTAAACACAAAATGTAGTTTAACAATCGGATGATAGACTGAGAAAGTATCTAGAGGTACATCTGGAATACACTGAGGGGATGTACTGCAGTACTATTGACTAAATAGAAGACTTTGTTGTACATAGCACTAACATTCAGAACTTTTAAATGACACTCGTAAAGCTCGTATTATCCATGTCTCTACTTCAAACGTAAGCGCAATAATATAGGTCGACAAGGACAATCTGCGGTTCGTCAGCGCTAACTATTGTTATGAACAGACGATACTGCTGCCTTTGATTCGAACAGTTCACTTTTCTAACGCGTCGGTTATTGGCAGTTACTGTATACAACTGAGTGGACAAACTGTAGCTATTACATTCAGAAATGGACTCGTCGGGTTTGTTAATTTACATTTCTTTAATTCTGTACGCCTATAAGAGATTTCCGAGACCTGAACATCTAACAGATAGCACATAAACGGGTTATACAGTTCGTCGAGGAGCCTGCTACTCATATTGACTAGCAGAGTGCAGCGGCGACTTGGTGGGTAAGAAGTTAAGCTCGGGAAAGGTGCAGGTTTGATTCCCGTTATCGATGGACAGTTCCTTGGGCAAGGTACTTGACTCTACCTTCCTTGGCACAATATAAAATTAAAGGGTTACTGTGCCTTAAGATACCCAACCAAAGTAAATGCTATTATCATCATCATCATAATTTATTTATTTATTTATTTATTTATTTATTTATTTATTTATTATTATTATTATTATTATTATTATTATTATTATTATTATTGAAAAACAGACTTCGATATTCGATGTTGCAGGAGACTTGTGTTTAAGAGAAGAGTCCAAAATGACAATCAGTTCCTATATGTCTTACAACCTTGACGATGAAACAACTCGTTTAATGCGTGTTTTAAATCAATAGTTCGTGGTCAATGTCCATCAGGCTGGACTCGGCATGGAAATTCGTGTTATCATTTCAGCCATGACAAAGAAGATTGGCCGAATGCTCAGGTAAGTAAATACTTGTGACTCTAGAGTATGCGCCTTGTTGGTATCACTTTAAAAAGCAATTTCTAGTTGTTTCCGCCATTTTTTCCCGCGCACACGGCAACAAAGTTGATAAGATTACTTGAACTATCATAATTTTGTTGTTCTATGTGTGTAACACAGCGGGTCAATGTTTATTTATTTATTTATTTTTATTTATTTATTTATAATTAATAAATGAATTTCTTTTATTTATGCGTCACGTTTAAATATGCCATTCGGTCATTCTCGCATGTAGAGCTCAACATGTCGACAGTATATACAAAACGAACACAACTTCCCTTGTAAATAAGTGACAAATATAGTGTAGTAAACATGAAGCAAATAAAAACACGTTCATCGCATTTGATACCATGACAGGCGGGTACACCCACCCACTTGCACACGCAATAACTTCTTGATGTTTCGCTCACTCTCATACACGCTTAGATTTTTGGTAGTCTGTAGCTATCCATCTTTTTTGACACCTTACTCCGATGACCCGAACTGGGACAGTTGACACATAGTGTTCACACTCAACAGAATAGGACGTGATTTTCGAAATAATTTAAAATCTGTCGAGAAAAGAGACAATATTGTGTGCAAATATAATTCAATATTTTTTAAAAATGAATGAGTGTTATTTGCCACGCGCGCGCGCGCGTGTGTGTGTGTGTGTGTGTGTGTGTGTGTGTGTGTGTGTGTGTGTGTGTGTGTGTCCTGGATTTACTTTTACAAAAGAGTTATATGCTACACACTAGTGTCCATAATGTGACAAGACCGCACGTGATCAAATCTGTTAAAAATGTTTTCGAGGGTTAGATATATAACATTTCTTCATAGCTTCATCGAACAGCTGATATTACATTGTTATCGACCTCTAAATGTTGTTCCATTACATGTGAGAAATTGATCTTACGCTTGAAATAGTTACCATATAAGTAAAGGTATAAATAAAATCACAGTAATAGATAAGGATCATCAGCTTAGTATTTTCGGGTGTTGTTTTATTTTGCCAGACTGAATCACTTTCGTAAACTTCCAATAGGAAGAAAGGATTGCATCTATGGAATTGGAACAAGCATTGGGTAATCGGTTTTTTTTTTACGCAGTTACGTTAATAAAATACAGGAATCATGGAATATGTAAATGTTCTGTTAATATTTCAGTAAATAATTTTATTTTTGGTCTATTCCGTGACATATGTTTTCAAAAGAATTCATTAGAGTTATAAACGCTTGAACTTTAAATGACTTTATTAATTCCATATACCATTTTGTAAAATTTCAGTTTCTTTGTAATGCACTTGGTGGATATTTAACAGAAATTAACAGTCCTGAAGAAGGACAGTTCCTGGAAAACCAGTCCAAACTCCTCCACAATATTGACGGTAAATATATACAAAAGTCGCGCTGTTTGCAGTTGTGGTCGTAATAGTAGTAGTAGTCGTTACTATAGAAGCAGTAGTAACAGTAGCAATGATAATAGAAGTAATTGATGAATTCTTTGTTTACCTTTCCATAGACTCCAGTTGGAAGACCTCGTATCTCTAACACAAAAAACTTTGAGAGATACCACATAAAAAGAGTGAAACTGCCTTAAAATAGTGAACAACTTTCTCACACACGCTAAACTATGCAAGGCCAGAAGAATATATATATATATATATATATATATATATATATAT
>JAECUM010075192.1:0-16306 GCA_016617855.1 Megalonaias nervosa | reverse complement strand
AACCATACGTGCCATGCTCTCAATATGTATGAGGAATGCGGCTGCTCCCCGCTCTCAGAAAGAAGATAATCTCACAAACTCTGCAATTTGCAAGGAATTATTTATAAGGATTCACAAAGGTATTATAATGAACTATCAGCCCTATTGAGGGATAGAAACGACAAGATACAATTTACGTAATGGCCAAAAATTCTATATATTAACTTCTACTCTTGAAATGACAAAACAAATAATTCCTTAACGCCTATTTTCTCACATGGAATTCCCTAACTTAAAATGCCCAATCAGAAAGCGATTTCTTATTATTTAAAAAGTATATTCCTCTTTAAATAATAACCATCCTTTTTATTATCTTTCTGGGGATCGCAAATATCCTATTGTTCATATATGGATTAAAGTAGCGACCTCAAAAAAGATCAATACGAGAATCACTTTATATTGAATCCCGTAAGCAAGTGTGTTGTTGAAGCAAAAGGTGGCTGTCATTATAGTTTCACATGCAATCAATACATGTTTCAATGGCAAAATCTAATATTTTGTCTTAACGAGATCCACGTCCAGATCCATACAAACACGCTTTAATTTGGAACACATGGAGTTGCAAACGAAAGAAATTTCAATATCATTAAGTTGTTTCAAAAATACATTACGTACACGAGGAGTTTTAACTAATGCTTCTTAGTTTCATTCTAAATATAATGACTATTAATAATATTCCTCTTCTTCAGACTGAATAGTGACCAATTGATGGAGATCTAGGTGCATTACGTACTAAATGCAATTCCACCCGAAGTGTTGAAACATCATTATTTATTTGCGATTCAATTTGTCAAGTTTGATTAATTTGTATCACAGTATTTGTATTCAGAAGGGCTTCTCTAACGTTCTGAAAACTTGTAGCACGACCATTTTTGTATAATTTGCCATTTAAAATATGTTTAAACCAATAGCATTCCTTATGAGGACATTTTGTCTTGATTTCATATAACAAAGGTTCGGTATCTGTGCATGACCATTTTCTTTACACTGAGCATTGCTACATTGTGTATTTACAGAAGGATAAATAACTAACGCGTTAATATTTGGGAAGATAAAGATACACAAAGATTCTTCAAAACTACGATTGGGGAATTTATAATATATTCATATCAACTTTGCAAACACAGAAATCAGGATCTTCTTGATATTATATTCTTTAGAAAATAACCCTTTGATAAGAAAAGAGGAGAAAATGTTGGTAACAGTGTAGCGTTTTCATTTTGCATTATTATTAAATACATCACTGTGTAACATCAACAGTATATTTTTGATGCTTATTTTTTATGCTTGAATCTTCTATTGGAAAATTACAGTAAAAGACGAAACAAAACAAAAAAGAGCAAACAAACAAAATGATCGACTGTCACACCGTCTACCTGGTTTCAATTCTCAGCCGATGTACTTATCTTTTTCAGTCACAATGTCTCGCACTCTCAACTACGTCAAAGAAAACATGACTTCATAGAGGCTAATAAGCAGTCAATTTTTTTATGTAGTTGATATTTAACAAACGAATTAGAATAGAAATACGTTATATCCTTGTCGAACATCGCATGTCATATTAGCACTTGCAATACAAAACAACCATGCACACAAGTCAACAAAGACATGTCTAAATAGTATATGCAGATATACATGCAGATGAGGAAAGAAAGAGAACGGTTAAATGCAGATGTAGTTAGAAAATCAAAGACACATGCAAATATAAAAATAGAAAGACAAGGGTACACATATATAGATAGTTTGATAAGGGTTTCGGAAATTCCAATATTTGAAGAGTGAGATAGTCTGAGAGATATATTTAAATAAATTGCCCTGCTAGTAAAATTGCTGTGTCAATTTTATTTTGACATCTTGTATTATATCATAACATTTTTCTATATCTGTGTTTCCACGTGATTTGATAATACAGATTTTAGTATCAATTTCACTACGAAAGATGGTAAATCCTAGTCCCTCAATGAAATATTCCAGTTTCAATGAATTCAATCTTTCTTTAAATCTGGGGAATGTATTGTCAGTCTAAGTTGTTTTTTACATGAATGATTTAACAAATATCTAATGTGAAACTATCTCGTTTCCAATAATGCATATCATTAGGCCTTTGCGGCAAATGATTGAAAAAGAGCAATTGATAAACCATCATAATACTAATTGTCATTACCATTCTCGCACTTCTTCTCCTCCTAATCTCTATTGCCATTATCATTATTATTATTATTATTTTTATTGCACCATCATATGATATCGAGAAAATACAAAAACGAATAGTTCATCATACTGTACTTGTTCTATCATGATTGTTTTATAAATTTAACTAGATCTTTCCATACGATGATATAAAGTATCTTTTTATAACATGACACTTATGTAATTCAAGCTTGACTGAAAATAAACAAACCTAATGTTAAGATATTCAACAGTGCACTGATCGTTCTTTCACTTCATATGGTTCGATAAATTGTTCAAATGCATATTTGTTTGCAACCATGTTTTAAAAATCCTTCCAAGTCAAAATAAGCTGCGTATATGCGCTACCATCCATCCAATAGGCAACAGCGTGATAGAATTTTTGTCGCTACTTAGCAACACAAAACGTAGTATAAATGTAAGTCTTCAAAGACGTCTAATATCTTTACTGAAAAATATTATGTTCCGGTTGTAAGTTTGATACTCTTAATGCATAGAGAAATAAAATATCTGAAGACGATAGCAACTTTTAAAATTTATTGGTTGAACGAATGTGATAAAAGCATGAATAGTTTTCAATGAAATGAATCATTAAATAATTTGTAAGAACTGTACAATAAACATCTTGACAAGTTAGTATCCTGTACAACTGCAGTAGCAACGTCGACCCAAATAGTAGGCATAGCGAACCAATCGGCTACATTGACCGTTCAAGCAATAAGTGCTTGGGCAGTATGTACTTCCTATTCCAATTCCGCCGCCCACTCCCCAGTTATCAACAAAAGGACCGCCGATGCCTCCGATACCATCTATGCCTTCAATGCCTCCAATACCACCGATACCTCCAATTCCTCCGATACCACCGACACCGCCAATGCCTCTGCCATATAGCTGGGCTGCAATGTTATAAGAAAGATATTTGTATGATAATAACGGAAATAATCATAAGCATTTTTCAGGACAGGTTAACAACTTGCAGTGCAAAACAAAGATCAATAACTATGAATACATTCGTCTTCTTTATACATATATAGGTATCCGCTTTTAACATGGATAAGTATTCCTTTAGGAACAACCTCCTCGCCACTATGTACTCATTTAGATGTTTCTATATAACTACATGCAGGGAAAGGACAGAATATGAGACGAAACTCCCTGAAGTTATATTCCAATACGGAAATATTATTTATGAAGACACACACATACACACGCACACACAAACATACACGCACAATTGAATATCTAGTCCGTCACATCCTTGTGGGAAATGTTAAAATTAGTGTGGAATAAGCCAATGCACCTTCGGAATGACATTGTTTCCGTTTTCAAGGGTAAAAATTATGTAGGTTGATTACATAAATGAGATAAAATGAAAGTACAGAAACAATACAGTAACAAATTAAACTAAATTTTGGACAGCTCTACTTGCTACCATGTATCTTCCATCTGTACTTGGATATACAACAACATAATGCCACAAAATGTATAGAACAAGACAGAGAGTTACCATTAAATATTTAGACACACATGCAAATACATAATTACAATCAGGCATACAGACATAGAGAAATAGAGACAAAAAGATAGATCATTCTCTGTGATATATATATATATATATATATATATATATATATATATATATATATATATATATATATATATATATAAGGTATATATATCGCATCGCTACGAGTATTTAGCTAACGATAAATTGTATAGTCGCATCTTACCTGAGACTGTAGCAACCAGCACGCAAAGAGCCAAACTTATCATGATCTTCATATTTGAGGAATGCCTGAATATTTCCTGTGTAGGATACCTTTTCGTACCGGTGCAAGTGGATATGTTTCTTCTATGCTCAAATCAGCCTTTTTATACAAGATTTACTTCCTGATAGACGAATATAAAAACAATCAATCACAAGCCTTTATTGTGAGGTAAATAGACATTATACGGTAGCTGACTGTATCGAATTTGCAAACGTCACTGCCACTAGTTGAAAGAAGCGATCGTATTTGATGTCGTAAACAACTTTAATCAACGAATTATAATTTACGTGTTATGGGTATTTTATTCTAGTTAAATGTTATATTGTCATTTCCTGCTACTAGAATCCTACCAAAATACTCCTTTTCTCAAAGTCATAATGTACCAACCTCTTGCGAGAGAAACATTATTTCATATAATGCATTGAGCATCTTAAGTTTACAACTAAGATTAAAGTCTTCAATGTCATGATCACATTAAAGCTGTTTAAAACGATCTGTCAACATTTTCAAGAATATTAAAAATTGTCAGTTGTAAATATAATTTGCTGGCACAAGTCCTATGTCTGTTATGTGGTCTTCTTTTCAACTACATATAATTCAAACTGAAATTGATTGTGTTTTATTTACTTTCCACTTTCTGTTCTGTTATTATTTAGAGGCTTACATAGAATTTAAATACATTTCTTTGGTGATTGAAGACATGAGAAGAAACTGTTTTTCTCGCTTATCTATTGCGGTGGTTACAAAGAGTGAGACTGAATCAACATGTTCATTTAGACCTTTTCTTGCATTTGAAATTGTCAAGAAGCTTACTCAATGAATATCTGGCTCGAAACTTCATTCTTGTAATATCCTCTTAATATTACGCTGCTCCATTTAACTGACCATATTTACGGTATTTTTCTCACTTTATCCTTCTTTAAACCGCGCGTGTACGTTACGCCTTTATCTCAAATGCAGAGCTTGTATCTCACTTTTCTTCTATTCGGAGTATGCAGGAATTCATCCTTTCTGTCACACAACAGAAGCAGAGAATCTTGCGTGACTTAGTACTGAAATTCACATCAATCAAAATATTAAAATCTTTTCATTAACACGGTGTTGCAACTTTGGGTTCCTATAACTCGATGCATAGAAGAAGTGATAGGAAATTATGTTGCTTATTTATTTTGGATTAAAAATAGTAAGACTGACCGAACGTGTTTTCCTTTACTCACTTTTCGGGAAGCTCTATCATTCTGCGTTTGAAATTCATTTTTGTGATGTTATCTTAACGTTATTCTGATCCTTTTAACTGACGATATATACATCGGCTCTTTCAAATGTATTCATCTTTAACTATGGCTTGCACGTTTGGCCCATTTCAATTGCTGAGTTTGTGTGTTAATTTTTATCTATCGCTATATGTCAGATGTCTTCATTTCTACCACGAAACTGTAGCCCAAAATATCGCCACAAATTATAGGCACCATATTATCACAGGAATCGACACTTTTGAAGATTTTGCCAAAAGATCGTATTATAACTGCGATTTGGTTTAACGAAGTGTTTATGTAAGGTGTGGGAAGAGAAACTTTAACTTTAACAAAGACTCATTTATCTGAATCGCAGCTAATCTAATATGAAATAACAACCTGCTTCCACTAAAGGCTATACACAATAATCAATGCATTAAAGAATTTCGTGAGCAGGGTCTTATAATACCGGCTTGATTTGACTCAATGCATATATAATATAGGACAAAATTTATTAATGGTGTTAACAATCAAAATATCTTTACAGGAATTCTCTATTAACAACCAATTAATGATAAATTGATCACATCAAATAAATATAGCTGAAAAATATTATTACATAAACAATATTTTGTTTTGTATTACCAGATAATTCAAGATAGAAATGAACATCATTTTATTTTTGGTCAAAAGAAAATTTAAATTTCAAATTGTATAAAAAGGCGAAAAATAAACATTTTTGGAGAGTTTTCCTCTACGATCATATTTGAAAGTATCTATATGATTCGAGGGTGGATTTATAATCAAATATTACTATACATATTGACAATTTCATTTGTAATATGCAGTAAAAGGTGCAGCATGAAGGAACTTGAAATGATTGACTAAACTTTCACCTTTGTTCCATTGAGTTTTTAATCTGTGGAAAAGGCGCTCCTTCAGGCGCTGGTAACCAATGAACATCGAGTTCGCATGATAAGAGAAAAACCACGTAGGTGACAAATGTCAATTTTTCATTTTGACTGTTCTCATATGAAAGGGACTGTTTATGAATTAAGCTGTAACTGACCACGTAACTACTTCATACCTTAGTACAACATGAAGTGACAACCTATTGTGAGATCGTTCAGACCAACACAAAAAAAACAACATTTAAAACAATTGATTTCACAAGACAACCAGTGTAAATAAATTATTGATGCCATTTAATGACGAGTTTAAATTATCTTAAACATATGGAGTGCTCATCGATTTTATAAAATATATACCATTTGTTCAAATGGTTCAAGAAACATCCCAATATTTCAAAATAGAACTATATTTGTTAATGTAATTATTACGATATTATAGACCTTCATAATTTAAATGAGGATAACTTTTGATTGAACTTGTCTCATGTTTCAACATTTTAAAGAAGTGAATTGATTAAAACTTCGTTTATCCTGACTTTAAATTTTATTACGTGCCCAATAAGTCTTACACTCTTGATCTTACGTTCGATACAGCTCTTCAATCCTCATGTCCGTATCACACAGCCAGATTCGAACTACGTTGGGTTTATTTTTACATATTTTTAGACCGTCGTCAATCGAATTTTAATGAATCCCAATTCGTTTTGAATTGCATTCATACAGTAAAGCTGAAAATATTTAAAAAGTTTAAAACAGGGGGTATGTATTTAGTACAAAACAACCATTCGTATTATGTTCTGAGTCGATAGAAAGAACTCGTTTAATATGGTTTATGAATACTTCTCGGCCTGATGAGCATGACTATACGCCCTATCAATCTCGGTTTTTTCCGCTGACTCAGAATAAAACACGTGTACAGTTTTATGCATGAATATATGTTTTAATTGAATTACTCTGACTACACATATATGGAAACTACTTAAAACTGACAATTTCAGTAAAAAGTATTGAATACTATCTAAGCGTTAAAATTTTCATGATCACATTAGAGAGTATCATGGATTTCTAGTGCCTCTATTATGTATTTCTCTTTAAAGTAGATATTGGATATTTATACGATTTCCATCTCAACAATAGTGCACATTTACACTCCGTCACCTTTGTGTTAATATCCACAGGCACTCGATTCTATCAGTATAAAGAGGGAAACTCATGATAGCACCCTTCTGTATTACCAATTACCACAAGGTAACTAACTTTCGCGGTTCCAAATCACTCTCATTATCTGATAATATCTGCGCAGTTAGTTACTTTTAATGGACACGACCGTAAGGTGGGCAAACTAGTCTCCTCTGTATGCCTTAAGCACCCTACTGACTTTTAGTTAGCTTACTTTAAGTTATTCAACTTTTCTTTACATCTAGTACGAGTATTACTAAGCTAAAAGAGAATTCCCAAACATAAAGATGAGAGACGTAAACGAATTTGTGTTATATACGAATGCTGAGACAATCGAATCATTTTTCAAGTTATAGTCAGTATCACTTAAGGTTTGATTGTCGTACATGAGGACGTTTAAAAACTAAATAGCTACAGATTCTGATTGACCTGTTACAGCTGTTTGTACCTGTATAATGAATCTGACAGATTTAAACAAAGCGCCTGAAATGCAAGAACAAAATTAGATTACAAAATTGTTGTCTACGGCTATGCAAGAGGTATTTGCTGGAAAAATTAATCCTACACCGTTTCATATCAATCTACTTACTTGACATGTATCTATCTAGCAAGTTAAATATTTACTTGCATATATATTTTTCTCTCTGTTTGTGTATCGGTCAACCATGTATGTACCTACAAATGCATAACAGTAAGGCTAGCTAATATTTACACTCTTCATCTTAAATCTAGGACAAGTACATGTAGCGAAAGCAAAGATCAAGCCAATATAAGCAGGCAAAATTGTAACAAATTTGAGAACCAATCTGGTCCTCACAAAATTCAGCGTTTATTAGACTCCGTACTCTCAGAACACGTGAATGACAATTTGCCTGACTTGATACTCATTATGTTTGAAATACAAGTCGATATCAATAACAAGTGAGAATCGTACATTTCGGATACTACAAAGTCTACCCTTACTTTCCGGGGCTACATTACTTGTAGTGCTAGTGTTGGCACAATTGTAGCATATGTCACCAACACTGATGTGGATTTTTAAACGATAAAAACTATGAACATTTTCAACAAAACATTTGACCTCATGAAGATAAAATAACAAAAAGGTAACCTTTGCCCTCTAATGCCTCAAACAATTATCATTCTAATGTTAAATTTCTATATACACCTAAAATCCGCAGCCCCTTCTAACATAAGATTCCAATAAACACCTAAATTACCATAAGCAAAATATTCGTGATTGGATGTACATAAAATCAACAAGTCAAGTGCGTTTTCTCTTTCAATTACTTTCTTGTCCTTTCTGTATTGTGCATTATTATCACTATTTGGAAAGAAGATATATATAGGAATGCTGGTTGTAGAAATACACCTGTATGCTTGTTAACATAAAGAACATACAAATGTGTTTTATTCTAAACATATTTTCTAGAGATTACCGTCTTAATATCATTATACCGTTCATATCATGTACATGCATACGGAATATTTTGTACATTCTATTGAATGCATTTAAATTAACCTGAAGATTTTGTAGTTTGAAATAAAATGCGCTTCCAGTGAATGAAGTCCCAACCTTGCTGCTTGGAAAATCCCAACATTTTAAAGGTTACTTTTAATTAACTTAATTATGCAAAAAATATTAGAACATTTAACATTATTTAATGAGGATATTAGTCTAAATACAAATCTTACAAGTATTTCGGATAGAGAAAAAACATGTTTTGGCTGTATATTGAAACTCCTAAACACCGGAAAGTCATTATACTGGAATACACTTAACACTGAACATTTTTAGAGCCCGGAATTTTTCTTTCTTAAATATCGTTATCTTTTCTTCGTTAAATCCAAATCCCTCAACTCCTACTACGAAAAGATATTTCGATCCAAATTTTAAATTGACTTGCCACAACACTCCCACTTAAAGCAAAACCTCACTTAAAACTTGGAAATGTATTTTAGCTGGTAGATTCCTGACACAGAGGGACATATAATTATGTACTCTGAATGTCCAAGGGCCAGCCTTTATTTCTTTTGTTATTATCTATTTTGTTTGAAAAAATGTAATAACTTGAAAATAAAACACTTGCCTTTCAAGACTCGTGATTGTATAAACTTGAAATTGAAAATAATGCGTAATCGAATATTTACAAAGGGTATCATAAAATACTACATTTAAAGTAAAACTGATTCATATCCTGTTTGTCAGATGGATAGAAAGAAATTAATTCACCTATTTTTATGTCTCAGGAATTTGTATCGTTTTAGAATTATCTTGTATGCATAGTCACGATGCCTTGCAGAAATAGTGACATTGGTGTACGTGCTCTTAATAGCATCCCTTCCATCCACTATTCCATTTCAGCATTAACATAGTTATGGAGGATAAGATGATATCGTTGCAGAGTAAACTGTCGATCTGTTTTAAAGTTTAAGATCTTTTCATCTGAGAAAATTATATTTAATTGAAAATCTCTGATAACTTTATGTACATGAGCTGATATAGCACTAAGCCATTTATCTACGACTCCGCGAGCACTGTGTTACCTGTATTAAGGAAAGAGCTGTCTATATGTAATCAATTCGATGTTGAATTTATCCTTCTCTCCCTCTCTGTCGCTATCTTTCGCTCATTTAAATACCACATATATAAGCCAATTACGTACACGTAACTGTATAAGAATATGTCTATGAGGTATGTGTGTGCATGTGCGTGTACGCAAACATGTGAATATTTATGCACGGATATAGCTGAAGTTTTACCTATTAAGACTCCTTTGCAAAGCACACTGCAGTCAACATCACTTCGTACTGTACCGTTGCCGATGTTTGGTGAATATAAGTTAGATACTCTTAACTTTCCCTTACTGACTTTTTGGTCAATATATATCAGATATATGTTTTGTTGGTGATGTGTAGCTCAACAATTTTTCTACTTAACTAAACTACCTGCTTGGTTCAACAAATCTTTTATTCATCAATAATGCCTACAATCACTGTTTTCAAATCGTGTGTCTTTCTTTATTGTTTTAGTTTCACTAACGTTCCTTCTGCTGTTTAATTTTGCATTCTTTCATACCAAGGTAAGTCCACCCGACCAAACAAACACAAACTTCCAGAAAATGGGAATATGCCCATTGCATTCCCAACAAACCAAACCAAACTAAAAGAAAATGGGAATTGATCCATTTCATTCTTTACTCTACTATCTTCAGTCAAACTATCAAATGGGTTGGGCTATCGTTTTACACAGAATGCCACTAGACCTGGTTTTGTTCCAAAACAGAAAATATTACTACATGACGATCTTATATTTGCATAATCTTGTAATACTTAAAGAGGGTAACGCTCTTCCCTTCATGCTTGAGAAATTCATTCTGAAAATTCCTTGTCATTTAACTTATTTACTTTTTCAAACTTACGTCCTATATTCTTCATCAAGCAATCTTTGTTTAATCTAACGTTAAGGGTATCAGTTCTAACATGTACCCTGTGGACATGTTATATCGGTTTTATCTTTGAATCTAGGACCGTCTCACTCCGATGCAACAGATACCTACAGTTTAAATTCAACTTTTTCTGTAACAACGGATGAGGCCCTTTCTTTCTTCACTTAAACATTATATTTATCCGAAACAAACTTGAATTTCTCTCTGAAAATTTCAATGACTTTGCTATAATTTCATGACTGTATATGCAGCGATGATATGAAATTAAATGGATACCACAAAATCATTAGAAGTAATAGAACTAATCACGAGGAGTGGAATTCTGGATTAAATATCCAAAAATCGAGTATTTAAAGATGTCACAGAGGTACCTGTACTAAATAATGAAATACTTTTAATCAAATTTACATAAATGCTATATGCTAGCAGCCGTGCATCAATCTCCATCGGAACGTATCTTTAATGTCATATATTAGCATCAAAGCAACGCCCGGTATTTCTAAAGACCTCATCATTCTTGATTACTTCGTGACTTAAATGAGTTCTTGCTAAATTCCAATCTGACAAATCTCAGTGAAATTTGGGTAAGAAAAGGTTTTAAATTTTGATAAATAAATCTACCAGTGGTACACACTCGTTAAGCATCCTTCCCGACCATGATATTGTATCACCTAATTTAGAAATTCTTAATTTGGGAGTTCTTGCTCCTGATATGTCGATATTTGTCCACCGGGCACTTATTTAATACTTCAAGTATAGCGCAAATCAAATTCTTGCTTTAGATGGAACGTATGGCTCTATAAATATGCGGACTATACGATAATTTACACTTTAAGAAACAAACTTTGACTGGATACAAAATTTTAGTGAGTGCACCGACATCAAAAATGCAGCAGTTCAATCTATATTCACTTTATTTGCACTGACTGAAAAATGTATCCCTACAAGGTCAGCAACCTTCGTACCTTTAGATAAAGCTTACTAGCATTGCGTGCAACGAAGAGATAGTAGAAACAGAAATCGGTTAAGAAAGATAGCAATCAGAATAAATAACAAAAGAGACTGGGATAAATGCATATACGTTTTTCACAGATCTCTCTACAATCGAGGATTCCAATGTAGCTCTTCCGGATTTACCACTTTGCACTATTAACAAACTGACAAAGATTGAAATAAGCGTACAGGAAATTCTAGACATTAAACGATGAATTCCTTTTAATAAAGCATTCCATTCTGATAAGATAAGTCACAATGTTCTAGATTGTGCAGCAACAGGAATTATTAGATCTTTTATGCATTATATTCTATTGTATTCCAGACGTTGAATGTCAAAACAAATTATACCTTAACGCTTATTTCTTTTCACATGGATTACCCTACTTTAGATACTCCACATTAACTATAAAGGCTATTAATAATATTCCTCTTCATTGACTGAGTAATGACCAATTGACTGTGACCTAGGTGAATCACCTACTAAATGCAATTCTATTCGAAGTGTGGTACTATACTCTTTTTACTTACCTTTGATTTGTCTCATGTTTGTCATTTTCTAGAAACGTTCTGTTTTAATTGTCACCACACCTAATGTTTTGCTTTTTTTCCTTCTTTACTTCTGGAACTTGTCATGTTTGATTAATTTGTATCATTCTATTTGTATGGGGAAATGCTTGTCTAACTTTGTGAGAACTTGTAGCCCGACCATATTTCTATTAGTATATTAAATATGTTTAAGCCAATAACTTTCCTTTTGATGAAATTTTCTCCTAATTTCATATAGCAAAGGTTCATATCTGTGCATGAGCATTTTCTTTACGGTCTGAGCATTACTATAAGGTGTATTCACAGAAGGATTGTGTATGTACGAAGAATAAATAACGCATTGTTATTGGGGAAGATAAAGGATACACAAAGACTCTTCAAAACTACGATTGGCGAATTTATGGTATATTCTTATCAACATCGCAAACACAGAAATCAGGATCATCTTGAAATTCAATTCTTAGAAAATAACCGTCTGATAAGGACGGATCAAGAGAAAATGTTTGTAACAGTATCGTATTTATATTTTGCATTATTATTACACACACTACAGTGTAGTATCGACTACATATTTTTTAAACTTGTACCTTCTATTTCAAACTTTAAAATAAAAGAGGAAACAAACCAAAAAGAAGAAAACAAGCACAATGATCGACTGCCACACCGGCTACCCGGTTTCTATTTGCAGGAAATGTATATATGTTTTTCAGTCACAATATCTCTCACTCTCTGAACTACGTCAAAGGAAGGACGACGCCTTAAAACATAATAAACAGTCAATTTTTGTTTCGGTTCATTTAAGAAATTCACTCTCTTCTCGTGGTGTTTATACGCTTTTGACTCGCATTTTGCACCTTCCTTTAGAATTTCAATATTTAGATGATTATGAGTTGTAAAATTTTCATATTTAGTGAGACCATGTCATCCGCTCTAACTTCAGACGTCTAATTTAGTTATTGAGTTATGTATTGATTTACATAGTCATAGTTTCCTGTGTCAAGTCTGGTGCTCTTAATGAATATAGAAATAAAAATATCTAAAGACGACAACGTTTAAAATGTATTATTTGAACAAACGTGATAACAACGTTAATAATTTCCAATGAAATTAATCATTAAATAATTATTAAAAGCTATACAATAAACGTCGTGACAAGTTAATATCCTGTACAACTGCAGTAGCAACGTCTACCCAAATAGTAGGCATAGCGAACCAATTGGCTACATTGACCGTTCAAGCAATAAGTGCTTGGGCAGTATGTACTTCCAATTCCAATTCCACCGCCGATCCCTCCGATCCCTCCGATACCATCTATGCCTCCAATGCCTCCAATGCCACCTATTCCTCCAATACCTCCGATTCCACCGATACCTCCAAGACCTCTGTCATACAGCTGGGCTGCAATGTAATAAGAAAGATATCTGTATTATAACAAGGGTGATAATCATAAGAATTCTTCACGACGGGAATAAATGATTTTTATACAGAAGTAAGAACTACCTGACGAACAATGTGAGTAGGTTAATGCTTTTGTACATGGATAAGCCTTCCGTATAGAACAACCTACTTGCCACTGTATGTGTTCATTTAGATTGTTTGCAAATACAAATGCAGGTAGTATGACCGATATTGAATGGAAAGTTCCTTAATGTTAATCCAAAACGGAACTATTATTTACGAAATCACAAACATGACAGTGCAGTCCATTAGTTCCATTAATTAATGTCAAAACAGGCGTGGATCAAGTCCTTGCACATTCTGATTCTACCTGTTCATTTTACAAAGGTAAAATGTTATATAAGATGATTACGCAAACGAAGCAAGAATTAAAAACAAAAATCTATTTACTTTACACAAACAATATATCTGGTTGTGGATATTTACAAGAAAAGAGAACAAACAATAAACGAACAAATTAAAAGAAATTTTTTAGACGGCTGTACTTTCTACGATGCATCTTAATTCAGTGCTTGCATATGCAAACAAATAAATACTACAAAATGTTTGATCCAGAGAGATACCAATAAGTCTGTAGACACACAAGCATATACGTAATTAGCATAACACATATACTGATACCTTCTAATAGTGCACAATAACGAGTATTCACCTAATAATGATGAATTGTATAGTCGCATCTTACCTGAGACTGTAGCAACCAGCATGCAAAGAGCCAAACCTACAATGGTCTTCATAATTTAGGAATGCCTGGATATTTTCCGTGTAGGGTACTCTTTTGTGCAGGTTCAGTTAGATCTGGTTCTTGTATGCTCAAGTCGGGCTTTTTATGCAAGATTTAATTCCTGATAGAGGAATGTAAAAAAATAATTAATCATAAGCCTTTATTATGAGGAAACGGTATACTGTAGGCTAGCTGCCTGTCACACCTTTTCTTATTGCATCGTTTGTATACGTCACTGACAGTAGTGAACATAAACGAACGTATTTGATGTCGAAATTATCAGATTTAGGTCAAACTGGATCAAAGAATAATAATTTATGTAAGTGTTATGAGCAGTGTAATTTGCTTAAAGGTTATATTGTAATTTAATGTTACCAGAATCATACGAAAATACCCACTTCCGCCTATTTTATAATTCCATTATTCATGATTAACCAACTTATTGCGAGAGAAAGATTATTGCGTGTAACGCATGGTACATAGTTAGATTACAACGCAGATTAAAACGTCAATCCCATGGTCATATTATTGTTCTAAAATATTTTTAAAATCTTTTAGAAAAGATAAACAAGAAAATTATAAATTTAGTTCACTGGCAAAAGGCATATCTCATATATGTCCTTTTCATTTTAAATACATCTGAACTGAACTGAATTTTATGTTTTTAATTAACTTTCTATTTTGTGTTGAGTGGCTATTTTGAGAAATATATGGAATTGAGGCAAACTTTCTTTGTAGATGAAGAAGTGAGAATAAATTGTTTTTATCCAAGATCTGTTTCGGTCACAAATGTGAGACTGATACAAAATTTTCATTTTGACCTTTTCTTGCATTTGAAAATGTTAGGAAGCTAAATCACTTAATATGTTGCTGAAAACTTCTTGTTTATTTGAAACTCATTCGTGCAATGGTAACTTAATGTTTTGCAGATTCATTTAAATGACGATATGTAAGCAGTCTATGTCCATTATATCCTTGTTTAAAACATTTGTGTTCTTTAAGCCTTTTTCTCAGATGCTGAGATTGTATGTCACTTTGGCCTTATCCGACACCCACAGGATTTATTTTTATATTTCTATCACGAAACCGTAGCAGAAACGTTTGCGACAAATTATTAGCACTGTAATGGCACAGCATTCTATGCATTAACATAATTTCCTGAAATCGATGTTGTAACTGTGCTTTGTTAAAACTCGATGCGTTGATTAGAAACTGTGCCGCTTATTTATTTGTTTCAAAATATTGGCATTGATAATTCATTTTGCCCATTCCCACATGTCAAACTTTCAGGAAACTTTATAATTTTGCATATGCATGAAACTTTAAATATATTTGAAATTCATCTTGCGATGTTGCGTTGACTTATAATTAAATAGTACTATACAGATTGAAAATTTAACTTGGAAAGTTATAGAATGAAATCAATTGCAATGATTGAATAAACCTGATCAATTAATTCGATTTCATTTTATCGTGCTTGGCGTGGAGTGAGATGTACAGTTCAAAACCAATGATATAGGTGATCCTACAAGCTCTGGTAAAGAATTTGCTAATTGGAGCAGAAATAACGTCTTGCTACCTCTAAACGCTATAGTCGGCAATCACTAAATGTTTAGATTTTAATGAACATAATTTGTAAACTAATATATAATTAAATTATATATTAAGTTATATATTATAATTGGAGCAGAAATAACGTCTTGCTACCTCTAAACGGCATAGTCGGCAATCACTAAATGTTTAGATTTTAATGAACATAATTTGTAAATTAATATATAATTAAATTTGGCGATATATATATATATATATA
>JAECUM010075187.1:0-12549 GCA_016617855.1 Megalonaias nervosa | reverse complement strand
CCTCTTTACCAAGAGGGGCAACGTTAGAAATAGCACGATGCAGACAAGCGTAAAATCAAATTTACGTACTTATGGTAACAATAGTTAAATACGGTTTTGGCTACAATCAAAATTTTACTAGTTATCTAGCGAAAATGTTGGATACTGAGCCAGGAGACAAACCCTTCTGATAGACTAGTTTAATTATGCTATTTGGTTGTAAGACTGCATGTTGTTGTTCAGCTTTGGTTACAATTTTAGTTCTTAACGGTGCAGAACAATTTTGTTGCACTCTTGGTGTATTATTTGTTGCTGGTTTATCTTTGCGAGAGGCTATAACATTTAAGGTATTGAGTTGTAAGATACTGACATGGTAATGTATTATTCGTGTACATTTTGATTGTTCATTCTTAACGGCTTTATATTTCCTACTTCGAAGCACGGGTTGTTGCCTCACCTGCTCTGACGAACTTCGTCCAACTTCACCTGTTTTACCAAAGTGTGTCGAAGACAATGTGAAATATTTTTAACAAGATACCCAAGTCACCCGCAACATCAACTATCAAATAGATTGTGTTGTTTAAGTTTGTTGCATTTTTATTTTACGATATACACATTCAACATGTTGAGACTCTTTAGGCTTTTGTTCTTATGTTGTAAAATGTCTGATTTTGCTTTTTCCAGAATGGCTTCGGAGTTCAACTCTGCATGACTGCTACGTAGCCCCCACTTTGTTGGGGCTGGGTTGTAGTGGAAATTGGTTATCGTTATCTAGAGGGGGATCGCCTTCGGTGTTATTGCCCGGATCGAGAAAATATCAATACAAAGTGTGAAACTTATAGGTGGAATAGATAGACATCTGAGCAGATATATAAAACAGAATGACACGAGCCCCAGTACATGAAAATAACAATTTCAATCAATTGCATAAACAACCGTGATAATGCATTACATTAGGAAGATACACTTCCTTTTGAAATAAATCAAACACAAATATACTTATATAAAAAGCCGATCTGTTTTAAATGGTAGAATTAGTTCATCATAGAATCGAGTGAACAATCGAAGTTATTGCCTTGTACAACTTCATAACCTGATTATTTTCGGTTCATTCCAACTTCACTGTGACTGTTCTCCAATTTCACCGTGACTGTGCATCTTGGTCCTTTCCACTTTTCCCTTTTCCAAACTCTCTATTGTCTCGCCTCTTTCGACCCTCGAACTTTGTGTGGGTAGGTGGATATGTAAGTACGTGATACGTAGATACTTCGATAGGTAGGTACGTGGATACGTCCCGTGGAGCTATTTCACCTTCCAAAAATAAACAAAGAAGCAACCTAAATTTTCCGTCATATATCCTACTGGGAATAGATCATTGCTCCCCTCTCGTTATGTCAAATACAGTTCTATCGGAATTCAAACAGATACCAAAGGCTATCTGGTCAAGCTAAACATGGCAGATCATGAACAAACCTAGTTTCATAAGATTAAAATACTTCCTAACGTCTATTTCAACCTGACTCATATTAACATCCCGCAACACATAACAGTTCTGTTCTCGTCTCAATTACACAAATGAATGAATGAAATTCATTATATGGCTTAACTACGTTAATGCTAGTGAATGCACACATTCAAGTCTTTAGCATATATGAAATCTCACTTCATGGTTTAACAACGTTAATTTCAGTCAATACGCACTCAAATCTTTATCATACGTGAAATCATCTAAGGTCGGTGAATTCAAACTGATTCTCGTAGCTCATATCAACTAAAGTAAGGCATGAAATTCTCAGATACATATTTTCCTATAACAATCAAGACGACACATTCAAACAATTCGTCAAACTTATATAAAGAAGATCATTGTACGGATTCATATAGATGAACTCACACAGTTGTATTCATATCAAGAAAATTGATCTACGAATTTAGACCAAAAAATTCATGCAAATATAAGCAAATAAATCAAACAAATCGTTATATTGGCATCAACGAATTACATGAGACTGGCGCAAAATACCTTGTGTTTTCAAGCTTCGCTCGCTTCTACCGCCAAAATTGTGTCCGTCGACTTTCCAGACATCCGATCCCTTGGATAATTATTTACGAGTGAATTTCTTCTAAATTCAACCTCGGAGTCTCCTACATTTGTTTTCTCTTGCAGAAAAGAGTAGACTGACTAAAATTTTGTGATGTGACATATTAAAACCAAGAATTTTCGTGTGGGAATAACGCCCCTTATTTAGCGTAACCAATCCGGATTAAATATATCTCCCGCCTTTAATAACCAGGCGCCAAATTGTAGTCTGCGTGACCTCTAGATTCCCAAATAACTAATTCTGTAAAATTTCAAATCTGACAATTCCGATAAAAGACCGGAGTTAACCCTATCCTCCCAGTCTGTCTGACTTGTTAAATAAACGAATTTGACACAGAAAGTTGCATCTTTGAACAAGAACAAAAGTAATATGCAAACAAGGTTAGTGGGAACATGACATATCTGTACTGAAAAATAATTTTAAATGTACTCTGGTAAGCACAAGTGATGAGTTCAATACGTGTCAAGAAGAGAACGAATTTTGGCGAGTTTGGTAGTCATTATAGCAACCTTGTCAAAACAGTATTCGAAAAGATGGTAATGGTAAGTCAAGGACCTCAAAAATGAAAGCTTTTATAGTTGCCCCCCCCCCCCAAAAAAAAGAGTGCATGGAAAATGGAGAATTTAAAGAACGACTACATGAGAAAATATAAAAGAAAAATACCACAATGACAAAATTTCAGAATATCACAATTGCTTACTATTATATTTTAACAAAGGTTGAGGTAAAACATAAATCTGGTATGATATTAAAGATATTCGATATTACATAAAATTGTCTTTTATTGTGCAAATACGCTAATATTCTGTGTATCATATGCACATGTTGATTTCTCTATATAACCTGTTCATCTTCACAGTAGTACCAGAAAACCTCAGTTCTGTTACACACCTTTTGCATGTCTGATATTTTTGTTTCGCTTTTCCACTTTCTCTATCACTTTTTCTTTTTGCATTTGTGACATCTTGCAACTACCGTTATAATTTCTGAAGGTGCAGCATGGAACATCATATCTTCTGATGGTGGACACATTCTTCTCAAATCAATTGATTAGTCAATATGGTGCTAATTCTCTGTGATTAAAGATTTAATGGATGGATTGAAATTGAACATTGTAAATAGTTTGTTCTTGAAAAAGGCATATTTAATTGATAATATGTGTGAATCACTGCTATACATTGAAATTGGAAAAGGTCTAAATGGTCTAACGCATCAGCAGTCATTTGACTTTCATTACCCTTTATGTAATTCAGTATCTTGAAGACCAACCTGTAGTCCTCTACACAGTACATGTTGTTTAGATATGATGAATGCGTCCCAATAGCTTTTGTAAGGCGGCGGCCCATTATCTGGTTTCATTTTGATTGAAATATTTCGACATTCAAGCCTTCAAAGTTCTGTTTATCTTCCCAAATACTGTAACGCTTTCTTGCCTCAGTACGTTGCATAGTATTTAGCGTTCTCCTTGTAACTGTCTTCTTGTATAATCCTATCTCATCAAGAAACGATATATTTCTCTCTGTGAAATAGTCTTATATATCATCTTACTGTTCGTTTGGTTTGTTGTTTTTTTTTGTTTGTTTTTGTTTGTTTTTTATTTTCGTTTACATTCTTAAGACAATGGTATTTTGATAAGACCTCTATCGATATGAAAACTTGTATCCATCGTTGTATGTTTCATATGCTTTCATGTCAAAAATGTCTGTCATCTACTGGTCACCCATTTGACTTACTTGGACCTTCTGTATGGAAAACATTTCTAGCTTGCTTGTGTAATGTGCAGGTAGATTGTTCCATTAAAAATTATTACAATAAAGATCAGTTTAGTATATAATGTGGCTTAATTTGTTCCCACAATTTTATTTATGTTTATGTAGGCAACTGTACATTCAGAATTGGAAAAAAATACCTTAAATATTGTCTTTTGTCTTGTTTTTCAACATCCATTTTTCAGTTCGTTTGACATAATTATTCATTTAGCTTGATACCAGACGTGACAAATTTGTTATACATACATAATGAAATATAACTTCTAGAAAATTATCAATACATCAACGTGTTCTTGTAGTTCACTTCTTGAATTTTACACTGGCCTAACATATTTGTCTTTGATTATTTCAGAGGTATTAACTGTTATATCAAACTCATTTACAAATTTAATGGTGTCCTCTATTTGCATTGGACATATAACTAGCCAGCATGTGTATTCATTCAAATTGTTCTTGGTTAGCCTCTGAGACTCCTTATTGGTATGTTAAGAATGGAATCCATTGCGTGGAAAACAACAACACAAAAAAAGACAAGAAACAAAATAAAACAACAAAAAAAAAACATGGGCGGTCAGTATTTCTAGGTTTGATACCGGCCTATTTAATTTTTGTCCAAGCAGGCAACTCTTTATGAGAGATATTGATGTGTTATATTAGTCAATATTCGTGCACATCAGTTCGAGAGAACATCCATTTGGTGGAAACGTATAGGTTACTTCATTTGTATGGGAAAATATGAACGAGTTTTTTTCGGATGGATATTGCACGACCTGTGGGAGTACAGTATCCATCCAAGAAAACGAGTTCATATTTTCCAATACAAATGAAGTATCCATTTTATTATATACTTGTTTTTTATTCTACCTAAGGGTTAATTATAGAAAATACACTACAAGAAACAAAGTAAATGAATTTATGCTATACTCCAAAATAAATACACAATGGTAGATTCAGCAGTACAAAATAACCATATTAATGCGCATATAGTACCACCTGGCGACCTTCGAACTTAGTCACGCGCTCGACATCAGTTTCAAAAAGACTTGTCGTTTTGGTCTACTTAAAATTGAAATTTAGAGTTATATTGTGAATGAATGCGCATTGCAACAGCTTTTCTATTTGATCTGGAATGAATGGATTTTGTTTGTTTGTTTTTTTGGTTTTTTTAAATTTTATTTTTTTTATTTTTTTATTTTTTTAAAAATTTTTTTTAATTATTTGTTTGGTGATTCTACTACATTCTGCCGATTATGGACTGGATTTAGCTGTGTCAATTCCACATGAAATAAATATGATTTGAGCAGGAAGGGTCGTGTCTTGACTCATCTGCATGTGTGTTTCTGTTTTGTTATTGAATGTTTGAAATCATGATCTGGGAAAAATATGAACTCTTAATTGTAATTATGAAAAAGACGCTATGGAATATCAAGTACATTTCATTTTGAGTGCAGTAAAGAGAATGTTACTGCACTTGGAACGTAGTTGCAAATTACAGTACAATTTTGAAATGTGTAATCAAGCTTTAGAACACATGACATTGCTCATGCAATTCGAATTTGCAGAACTAAGAAAGTACATTTTGAGGAAATTCAAGATGCGAAATGTAAGTATAGTTTTTGCCGTTCTTATTACCAGATAAAGAAAACATGTTTATGCCTGGTTACTTGCATGCTCTTTGTAGGGACCCCAGATATGTTATGACCTGTATGGCGTCTATCACTAGCATTGTATCAACAAAGATGACGCAGCAGCTGCAGCGTGACATTCCATTCAGCCAGCGTTAATAAGAATTCTTCGTCGTCTTGGCTTATTGGCTCTGAGGCCATTACTTTTCTACCAATGCATTCATTTGCATTTTTTTTCACGAATTTAGTACTTTCACTTATAAAATGGTAAGTCTCTGACAGATAGCCCTTGCCCTCAGTATGCTTTTCTATGCTATTTTTATATACCCCCGAGAGCACTGGTCACAGTCTGAACCATTCCATTAACGAAATGTTACAAACATTTCTCCTAAATGACTGTTTAAATAATCAGAATGGTATTTTTAATACTGCATCTGTCACGTTTGTTGTTGACATTGCGAATATCATTCATTTGCTTGTTTGAAAGTTTCATTGTGACTCAGTAAACTCGTCCACATTGTTCACGGTATCATCTCTACTTTCAAATAAACGAAACAGCTGCTTTAGTTAGTCCAAAAACAAATCTAATAAATAAAAAGATAAAGTCTACTACATAAGTGTACATGGTTTGTTTACGAAGTATTTCCTATTTCACTATACTATTTTTAGGCACACGTGTCGCGCTCGTGCGTACAATATCAAGGAGTTCAGTATCGTAAAATACTGCACAATTCTGACAATGTAAAGTTAATGGAGAAAACAATGAGCATATAATAACGTAATTTGCTATTCGATTGAGTGATGAGCTTATCGAACAGAGCATGTATGTATCTCGAGTTTGTTCAGAATACTTCTAAAACTTGTGAAGTTAAATATTCGACCATTTTCTATATTCTGTATCTCATATATTTCAGTTGCATTAGCCTCACCGTGAAAGCGAATTGTATTAATACAGAATTAATATTTTTCATTGTACGGTTAATTATTTTCTTTGCATGTAGTTCCGCTTATGAAAATCAAACTAAATTCCCTGACTGTTACTTCCAATGAATGTGTATGTGTTATGAACACTAATAATTGGCGACTTTTATGAAATCTCAACTGTGTTTCATTTTCTCATACACGTGTTTTAATCTGACTTGTATATGTTTGAATTCTTATTTACGTATTTTTCTCGTTAGTTCTGTAAAATGGCTTTGCTGTGGTTATCATTACAGAGAGCTATAAGGCAATTGTTTTCGTGGCCAGTCGCCACTGGGCGAACGGAATAAACTTTCAACAGTGCTAATAAGCCTATAACGTCCCCTAAGAAAAGGACCTTCATTTGTTTTAATCTGGCACAGCCTGTGTTTGTTCGTCCCTTATTTTTACTTTTCTCATTCATTTATACACTGACGTCAGCAGAGTATCATAAATAACAAATATCTTGGACACCTCTTACGTGACGCAATAAACAGCTGTCTTGGTTCAATACACCATCGGCAAGATTCAAACTGTAATAAATCGAGGATTCATATATCGTGCTATATTTTGTTGGAAATAAAAATTTAAGACATTGGTAAGTTTGCCACCTCAAATGAACCCTCGCATATTGACGTTATCGTTATTTGAACGAACTGGGCATGCGTACAGACAAGTGAAAAAGGTATATTTCTGTCAATTGTCTGTGCAAAAGATTTTAAGGTGACATTTGTTTTCGCTTCAGCATATTATTACCTGTGTTGCAAACTCCCCTCCCAGCTTTGTTGGTTTTGGTTATCGTTATCTAGAGGGTGATCGCCGACGGTGTAATTTGCCCGGAACGAGTAAATATCAATATAAAGTGTGAAACTTATATATGGAATAGATATAGATCTGAGCAGATATATAGAACAGAATAACACGACATGTACATGTACAAACCATAAAATTTAATCAACAATTCATAAACAATAAAATTCATAAACAATTGTGATAATGCATTACATTAGAAAGATACACTTTTTGATTTAAGTTATTCAACGATTTTCAAATAAAAATATGCTTATACAAATAGCCGGTCTGTTAAGCGATAGAATTAATTCATCATCGAATCGAGTGAAAAGATCGAAAACACTGCCTTGTACAGATTCATAACCTGATGGTTCTGGTTCAGTCCAAATTCGCTGCGACTGTTCTTTTGACTTCATTGTGCCTGTAAGTCTGGGTCCTTTCCACTTTCTCTTTTCCCAAATTCTCAGGTGTCCCGCCTCTTCGGCCTCAAACTTTGTGTGGTCACTTTGGTTTTGTAAGTACGTGATACGTCACGTGGATACTTCCCGTGGATACGTCAGTGGTACGTCATTGGTGCGTCACGTGGAGCTATCTCACCTTGCAAAAGTAAACAAAGTGGCAACCTGAGTATTCTGTTAGGTATCCTACTGGGAAGAGATCATTACTTTCTCCTCTCGTTAATGTCAGATAAGTTCTATCGGAATTCAAACAGATACCAACGGCCATCCGGTCTAACTAAACACGGCAGACCATAAACAAACCTGTTCCCTAAGATTAATGTACTTCCTAACGGCTATTCCAACTGGCTTATAGTAACAACACCCCGAGGCATTAGTTCCGGTCCCGACTTAATTACAAAACTGAATGAATGAAATTCTTTCCATGATTCAACTACGGTATTAATAGCGAATACACACATTCAAGTCTCTAGCATATATGAAACCTCACTACATGGTTTAACACATTAATTTCACATGGTTTAACACGTTAATTTCAGTCAATATGCACTCAAGTCTTTATCATATGTGACATTATCTAAATCGGAGAATTTACACGGATTCTCGTAACTCATATCACTAAAGTAAGGCATGAAATTCTAAATACATATTTACCTATAACAAACAAGACTATACATTCAAACGATTCATCAAACTCATATAAAAAATATCATTGTACGGATTCATATCGATGAACTCGCACAGTTGTATTCATATCAAGAAAATTGATCTACCAATCTAACCAAATAAATCATGCAAATATAAGCAAATAAATTAAACAAATCATCATATGGATATCAAGAAATTACGTGAGACTGACGCAAAATACCTTGTGTCTTCAAGCTTTTACCGCTAAATTGAGTTCGTAGATTTTTCCAGACATCCAATCCCTTGGATCCTAATTACGAGTGAATTTCTTCTAAATTCGACCCGGAGTCCTCTACCTTTGTTTTCTCTTGCAGAAAATGGTGTCGACTGATTAAAAGTGTTGCGATAGGCACATTTAAACCGAGAGTTTTCATGTGGAATTACGCCCCCCTTATTCAGCGTAACCAATCCAAATTATAGTTAAGGTGCTGAAAAATGTAGTCCGCCTGACAACCTCAGATTACCAAATGCTGATTCCTGGAAAAATTCAAACTGACAGTTCTCCATACAGATCGGAAGTTAACCCCTATCCTTTTCAGTTAAATAAACGAAGGCTTAATTAAGAACCACTGCTTCCATGACGGTGACATTTGCCAATCAGTGCATTACGGCGATTTAAACACGCGCCAGTCCCCATAAATCTGATTAATCGTTCACCTGCCCAACTTAATGTGTTCTTCATAGATCGACAGAAATTTGCACCCTTACAACCTGAATATGTTACAAAGTCCTTTTTATATGTTTTGATATCACTACATACATGAAGTTTTCGCATGAAACACAATTGGAAAATTTAAATATACAAAAACCTAAATTAATCGCTTAAAGGTTAAGAAAATAAGCATCTATAATACTTAATAGTTAAGAAAATAAGCATCTATAATACAAACGTTATGTAAACTTCATCGATGTATTACTTATATTGTGACAAATACAAAAGAACACGGTAAGAAAGATAGGAAAAAACTAAAATATACCATAAAGTAAAAGAAAAAGAAAAAGCAGGCACGTTTTGAAAAGGTGTGAGAAAATTGCTACAGTTTAGTACAATAATTAAGTGTAGTACTAACTATCGAAAAAGATATGATTATAAATCGCTAAGAAACATACATTTTTCGGCTAAAATGATATAGCTTTTCCGTATCTTAAGGAAACGTATACGATTCGTTAACTTAAGTAGTAACTTACATAGTTTTGTACTAAGAAGAATATAATTTGTTTCAAGCAGTTTCTTCTTCCGGTCGCCAAAACTTTCATTTTATACAATTAATTTTAATCGAAAAATTTACTTGTGTTCCAAATGAGAACCCACCTTTAACCCCGAAAATAATCGTGAATATGTCTATATATTTATTTGTATGATCATCATATATATCTCTGATAGGAAAGAAATATAACTCTATCTTACCAATTTTGAAATTAAAGAAGTGTGTCTTTTTAAGGACGATGTTTTAAATATAACTTATATGGATTTTTTTCTACATTGAATATATTTAATCCTTCATTATTTTATTCCTGAACTGAAGTAACCCTGCTCATTTTATGAGATTTGCCATTCCAAAGTAATCTGTATAAATCGTAGTTGGCTTTTTGAGGGGTTGGGGTGTGTCTTTTCTTGTCGTGATTTGAGCGATACGTTGAAACCATTTTCCCCTCCTTGTCGTTAAGGTGATGCGCAAGAAAAATTGTTTCAGATTCTCGAGCTTGCTTTTTAATGGTTTCATCTCCTATGTCGCATTTTCTAGAACTCCAGTTGTCTTTTCAAACGTTGGTACTTTGCTCTGTCCATCTTTCTATTAATTTATTTAAGTCTCTTTGGAGCGAAATACTTTCTCTAACTATTTTCTTGAGTTTGCGTACTCGCAGAATCCATTGACTTACATAAGTAAAATATATTTTATTATTAGGGCGGAGCAGTTTCCAGAACTATATTCCCTAATCACAAAATCCTCTGATTCACTGAAGTAAATGTTTCAATATTGGAATAAAATAAATATTTGAACATAAAACGCTTTTACTCATTTTTAAAAATGTCTCCACTTACATAGCAAAAGTTAATCAATATTGGTGCAAATTAATCACTAGAAAACAAACATTAATTTGTCGTATCTTTTAAAACAAAAAAATAATTTAGCCTTTAAGAACAGTAAGAAGAAGCCTTAACATCATCTGACTCATTACAGTAAGCGTTACAGTTTTCATCTGCGACATACATTTTTCATCTATCAATTTGAATTTACGTGAAACTGTATTGAGTAAATTTGAATTTATGTCCTGCATTCAGATTCGATTTTATTCTGGTGTGTTATCCTGGCATTTCTTTCTCATTCTGTTTTTTTGCGGACAGTTTATCTAACATCGAATTGTTACTTCCTTTAGAAAATACGTTTACAAAATTAAACTCATTGCACTTCCTGTACTAATCTGTAAAACTTCATTGTATCACTATAGTGACATGAAGCGGTATTCGAGGTCATCATGAGTGATATATTTATTTCGAATTTCTTTAAATATTTATTTCTAGTCCTCCATTTTTGGTGATTTCTTTAGTCAGTGATTGCTACATACAGTTAGTCATTGCCATTTCCATACAATTAGCGACAAAAGCAACAATTAGTCAAATTAGTATGTCATTTTCTGTAATTTTATAGGACACATGATAAATATTTGTTTGTTATGTAACGAGTCTATGCTCTTGAAATAAGGAACAGAAAAGAGTGAAGACAACAAGCTTTGTAAAGTTAAACAAATAATTTATTTCCCTAGAATACCAAGAAGAAAAAAAATGAGAAAACAAGAACTTACGGTTTTACGAATCAAATCCAAAAATAATCCAAGAATTAAAAAAAGGAAGTCCTAGTAATAAAACGTCATGAATGAAACTGAGTTCGAATCCCGATGAAATCCAAAATGGAAGGCGATGACGTCTGTTGTAACCTTCAAAGTGTAGACATGTCAACAGTTTCTTGTTGAATCACAGAAAATATTATTCCAGTTTTGAATTCCGAATAAATTTCAATAAAAGTCTTTATCCAATAATTGTGTAGGAGCATTATGTAATTCCAGGGAAAAGAATCACTTGAATTCAATAATTTTGAAGAAAATAAAACAAAAAATTCAACTCATACTGGTCACAGTATAATACCAACTTAACGTGTCAGTTGTTTGGAGCCCGACTGAAAAACCTCTATCATAAACAACAGTTACACGCTAATTAAGACGCAAAACAGATTCCCGGATGAGGGTCAAAAGTTCATTGTTCTGGAAAAAATAGAAGTTTGTGACAATAGATACATGCCACCCGTCACGTAATCCAGGTATGACCTTAATTCATCTAAACAAATCTTACTATAAGAAAGATGAAAAGAATATAAAAAAAGTTGTTTACCAAAACTGTCACTGATATTAGCGATAAGGTCAGAAACTAAATACAGTGTTTCTATTATTGGTTGTTTATCAGTGAGATAAAAAATAACAGTCAGGTCAAACGGAACTGAACCAAATTTCTGGACAATGTCAAATCCAGTAAACAATGTTACATTACAATAACATATAATGGAATTAAAAAATTTAAAACTAACAATAAAAAAATTAAATTAAATATCCATAAAAGTTATATTGATCACGTTCTATTTTAAAAAGCTGAAAATATTCAAACAGTGTCCATATTACCCAATACATGCAGAAATGTGTGGAATTTGACAGCGCATGTTGAATGCAAACATATCAACGAGTTCGAAGAATTCAGTGCATTAAGAACCGTAAAGGCTCTCACCCTAATAGGAGCAAGTGAATAGAAGAAACAAGCCAAGAAGAAAACAACAGTTTGAGATAAATACAAAATCTTGTTAAAGAAAGTCTAGTCAAAGCGGATAAGAACATTTTAACTGAAGAAGCGTACAATATGATTCAAAATGTTTTAAAATCTTGAACGAGGAATTAAACGACTCAGAAGATGAATTAGAAGGATTACTTACAACGGATACAGTACACCATAGCGAGTGGAAGGATTACTTATAACGAATACAGTACACTTTAGAGAGTGGAAGGATTACTTATAACGGATACAGCACACCATAGCGAGTGGAAGGATTACTTATAACGAAAACAGCACACCTTAGCGAGTGGAAGGATTACTTAAACGGATACAGCACACCATAGCGAGTGGAAGGATTAC
>JAECUM010075186.1:0-10462 GCA_016617855.1 Megalonaias nervosa | reverse complement strand
ATATATATATACACATAAATATATACACACATGATACCATTAAAATTGCCAGACGTCAATACACATACAAATACGCGTTAACTGTCGTTGACGTTGCGAGTAGATATAAAGAAGCAGAACCACTGTCAACAAAGACAGCAACTGAAGTTGTATCTGCGTTTGAACGAATTTATCAACGTTGTGGTCTACGATGGCGACAACTGCTACAGGTTGATCCTGGCAAGGAATATCTTGGTGCAGTATCATCGTTGATGAAGCAACATAACGTTAAAATCAGACGAGGACACACTGAAATTCATCGTGATCAGGCAATCGTTGCACGATTTAATCGAACACTTGCTGAGCGGTTATTTGGATACCAGTATGCAAAGGAAATATCCGCTGACTTTAAGTCCATGGAGAGATCTCGTGAATGGTTTGCAAGGTTGCCAAGTGTGATAGCAGCGTTAAACAATGAAATTACTCGTGCAACTTCCATGAAACCTTCTAATGCGATCACCAAAAAATATGTACCAATAAAACGTAAATCTTCCTCTCACCCAGTACTAGGTAATGTTACCGTAAGATATTTATATGAACCTGGTGAACTTGTAGGAGGTAGAAAAAGAGCAACTGATCCTATCTGGAGTGTGACCACACATAAAATTTCCAGCGTGGTAAGGTCCACAGGTAGACCTGCAATCTACAGATTAGATTCAACTGCTCCTCAGCGTGGATTTGTACGCAAACAATTACAAATAATTTCTACGGATACACAATTACCACCGCGCTCACTTTTGCAAACTTGCACCTCGACGTCGATTACATTCAAGACAGGTCAGCATCACATTTTCGCGTGTGTGACCAAAACTACTATTAATTCTATCATCGGTAAATTGTCTTGGATTATTATTTGAATACTGCCACATCATTACTGCGTTACATCTTGCACAATGATTATTCTGTTGTTGTTTTAATGTTATAATAAATTCGACATCAATATTAAAATCGCGATTAATTATATTTTTTTTTTGTCACATTGCTTATAGCTCGCTAATTTTTTATTGATGTCGACAAAGTTGTTAGTTATTTCTTCGGTTATTACGCAATCCATGATAACCCTGTGCAGTTGAGATATTCTTCTGACTCGAGACACTGCAAGATAAACTAAATTTGACCACTCAATACGATCATCGACAATCCAAATATTTGTATCAGTAATAGTTAATCCCTGTGACGAGTGAATCGTTATAGCGTATCCTAACGTCCACGGCGATTTATCCATGCTCAACGCGCTCTCAACAACATCAACAACAACTAAAACAATATCATTTAACACAAGATTTTGTATTCCACCACCAGAAATCTCAACATCAACATTTTGTCGTCGAGTATCTGCTGTGCAATAACACAAAGGTAATATGGTTTGTCAATACCAGTAAGTATTCCTGGTCTGGAATTTTTACTGAGAACAATATCATTTCCTGACTGCATGTGGACAGAATGACGTTTGTCACGGATAATCCAAGTGTCATCGTCTGTCTTTGCAATAACTTTTATTAAAATAAAATATCTCTGAACAAGGTAGTCAATAATCTCTCTTCCTCGTTGTCATTCATTACATTAACAGTATTTCCAATTCTGAATGTCGACCACACATGAGCCGCACCATCGTCGCGAAATTCCTTTTTGGCTTCACGGATACGTTTAGTTATATTCTTATTCGTTAAAGCTATACCTTGCATCGAAAAACTAAATTTATATTTCGGCAGTCTGTCAAGATCAAATCTAGCTCCCGCTGAGACAGCGGAGGGTTCAATTGCGGATAATTCCTGCATTATTATAATTAAGACAAATATGTATTTAAATTGAATTTTAATCTCTTGTATATGATTCAAACAAAGAATCGATGTAATTGGCTTATGATCGGATATACTTCTCCTTGTAACAAAGCATGCGTAAATGAATTCTGCGGTTTTCATATGCAAAGTGTTAGACATGGAAGTCTAGGACCAAAACCGTGTGTGCGGTGTGGTGTTGGAGTCAGAGGAAAAACTCAACTGCGTGTGCAATGTGGTGGTAAAAAATACAGAGAGCTGAAACGATATTACGATAAAAAAAGAAAAAAAAAAAATAACACTTTAACATCGTCAGGTGAATTTCCTATAAAAACCGAAGAAGTTTGTAACGCATCCAATCATTATAAATTATGAAGCATCTCGTGATGGTGTAATTAGGCACTGTAGATTAAAGAAACCAGTGGATAGTGTTGATAAATTTGGTTTTTTTTAGATTTAATATGAGTGGAAATAAAAATTATTTCTCACATAGATTCATCTACGAATGTTTTTTTATGGGATCATTAAAGATGGACATGTAATCGATCACATCAGTGGTGATAAACTTGATAACTCGCTTGATAACTTGCGAATTGTTACACAAAGTCAAAATTGCAAGTCCGGAAATTCTGGCTGCGCACGATACGCAAGGGCTGTCAAATCTGTAAATACAGAGACTGGCCAAGAATTTATATTTAAATCAATCAATTCTGCTGGTAAATATTTTGACATAGTACCACCTTCAGTAAATTGCGTGGCAGATAATATCACAAAATCTGCTTTTTCAGTAAGATTTGGACGAAAAGTCAAATTCGAGTATGTTCCTATGGTATCAGATGATTAAGCGAGACAACTCCGTCAAGCATAACTTAGTAAATCTTGCAGTTGTCGTACTTGTTGTACTAATGATAGTAATATACTGCGATTTTTGGTCAATATTAGATATATCTTTTAAATTTAATAGTACATATATCACATTCTCTGATTGTCCAAACTTCGACTGTAAAAGCATTCCAATGAATTTAGTTATGCATGCAAATTGCAAAGAAAAATAAGATGATAGAAATGCTTAGCATTTTTATTATTATTTTGTTGATTTTGTTCGAAAATTATTGTTTTTTGGTCATTTTTGGTCAAAAATCTTGTTTTTTATGTGAAAAATGACTGAAATATCAATGAAAATCGGCCAGATTTGTAGCGCTGAGAGAGTCAAACCCCCAGCGATTCTCTAATTGATTTTCATGATTTTTCGACAATTATTTCATAATGTAAAAATCTTTGATCAAACTTGTCCTATTTTTGATAATATGAAGTGACTTTTGATCAAAATTTCTTATTTTTTATCAGTTTTTAGTAAGTCATTGTCAAATTTATAAAAAAAATCATGAAAATCAATTAGAGAACCCCTGGGGTTTTGATCCTATAACAATTGAAAATTTTCAATAATTCCGTTGTTATATAAATAATGATGCTGTATGTTACACATGTGCACATCACTCTATGAATCATATAAAATCTCAACAATATTCATGTTTGTGTAAAATCTCAATAATATTTATGGTTAGAATGTTACACATTCTTATGAAACGCCTTGCGACCCAGCAGCAAAATACCATCAAAATACATGTATACACATGAGGTTATTTTTAGAAATGAGTAATGGCATGTGTATTCATATAACTTATCGATTATTTTAGTATCCTTAGCAACGTCTGATGAATACAGACTTTTAACTCAGCAGAAATGCGGATTTTATGTATATAGTTTCTCCAATGCATTTGAAAACTGAAAATAAATTCACATTTTACAATAATTGTGATTTTATTAAGAAATCCACACTACATTTTACAATAATTGTGATTTTATTCTGTATACTTTAAGTGCCTGCGCTTTAACTATATAATAATGTTTTCGTTATGTATACATAATGAAGTCCGGTGGCCGATTGCTAACGCGCTGGATTCTCGTACTCAAGGTCCGTGGTTCGATTCTCGTGACCGGCATACTGTCGGCGAAGGGCGATTTGATGCCAAAATTTCTTATTTAGTGGGGGCGTTTAGTCAGCCTTTCTGCGTTTCAATAGAAAATTTGTACACTCTCCCACCATGTCACTTGGTGGGTGCACTTTTGTACTCCCTGGGTTGATTATGGGGGGAGAGTGTGTAAATTTGTATTGAACGTAGAGAATGCCCGTAGTACTGTCTTTAAGATAAGTTTATATGTAACTGTGCTGTCCTAGAGTTAAAGTTCTTAGAATTAAGTTTATATGTACCTGTGCCGTCTATAAAACACCTTGTATATAATTTCTGTATAATTAAGATTATGTATATAATTGCTGTAAATATGCTTGCTGTAAATACGCTACTGTAATTAAGATTCTGTGTTTTGTGCTGTACTTAATTAAGATATAATCATATGTATATAATCATAACCATATATGTATATAATCAAAATCATATGTATATAATGATATGTATATAATCATAATCATATGTATATAATGATATGTATATAATCATAATCATATGTATATAATCATAATCATATGTATATAATCATCTTGAAACAGTCCTTAAGGACTATTATTTTTATTTTATTAATATTATTATGATTTTATTTTTATATTAAACAAACATTTATAGCATAATGAATTCCGAAAATATTAATGTTATTATTTCTGCGATTAAAAAATTACAACATAACGGTATAAATATATCTGATAATCTTAATCCTGAAAAAATTCTGTGTGATTTTGAATCATTAGAACAACGGAAATTGGAGAACAGATACACTTTGCCATCTGATTATAAATTCATGAAGTTTATCCAGCAGGCAATGCTACAGTCGCTGGCAACAGTTACAGATAATCAGGTAAAGCTGTTTGTGCCTCTCTCACAAGCTATTGATAAAATTAAGTTAGAAATATCTCATGAATACGAACAGAAAAAGCTTGTAAACGTTCGTATAAGACAGTTATGAGAGCATTGTGAAAATGAAAGTGATAATGAAGGTGGAGTCAATGTGGTAATGGCTAAACAAAATCCCTTGGAAATTTGAAGTATACAGTTTATTTACTTATAATATTTTATTCAGATAATTACGATTTACCCCAGTAAAAAAAAAAAATTATTCTGATCCGAGTTAGATTTGGATATTTTTGTTTTGTTTGTTTTACGATGACGCATTATGATCTCACATATAGATTCATACTTAAAATCTCATTTTGCAAATCCAAAATGCGTCTATTTGGTCAGTAAGTTTAAAATGTATCCTTGATAATAACGGATTATGTACACGTAGATAAACGGGGTTAATTGGCTCAGATACAATTAACCACCCGGGTGGCGCTTGAGGACTAAATGAATATAATATATACCCTTGCTGGGCCTAGCTAGACTTTGAAAGATCTACTTTATAGCTGCCATCAATCACATCACATACTAGATTGACTGCGATCGTTGATGTTATATTAACAATAGCCGGCGAGATATGACGGCCTCCACCGTATGGATCATTATTACATTTAAGAATAACCGGTGGCGGGGCTATTTTTCTCCATGATTCAAGTATTTTTGGAAAATAATCGTTAATAAGATCAATGACTGATTTTTTTTTAGTTTAAGAGTATAAAATCCTGGTATTATAAATGTTTGTAATTGTTCTTCTGTTATTTTATAATGATCAAGAAATATTTGTTTCCACCTTGAGTATCTTTTATAATATCTAATCTTAATTCTTTATTAATACTATCTCCTAATCTAGGATTAGTTGCTCCTAAAACAATACTTCGGTTAGCAAAAACCAAACCTTCGATGACTTTATTTAAGTGTTGTATCGTTTCAATTACCTGTTGTTTTATATCGTTGTTCTAATTCTGTGATAATGCTTAAAAAATATTTTGTAAATTACCTAACACACGTGTGTATTCGGAATTAATTGGATCTAAAAATCTTTGAATACCTTCCTCATAAACTATTTCCTTTTCACGACGATCCGGTCCTTCTCTAATAACATCAAATAATGCAGTCCGATGTGCAGGAATTACTATATCATTATGTGGATCCTGATTAAGAAACTCAAATATGTATAAATCTCGATATTTTGGACGTTTTATAAATATCCGCCTCGTTGTAAGACATTCTTCCCGCGCTGGTTCTGGAATTCCATTTGACCTTTGGTCTGGGGTAACATCAGGCCATCCTAACACGGATCCGATTGAACTTTGATAAATATCTACAACAGGGAATTTATTTCAATCGCCGCTGATAATGTTGGTTTGTAAACAGTGATTGCTATTTTGGATTCTTTTCCTGTCACAGATTTAATTCTACGTTGGAACTCATCATTAATCTGTTCTATTTGATAACTACCCGTTGAAATTCCAACAACTTGCCAATCAGGAGTTCCATCAGGTTTATTCTTATGTGCAAATACCAGTGAATTATTTGCCGGTAGTCCACCAAACGATTTTGACCCTATATTTGGCCAGCTATGATAAACTCGTAATTGTGCTAGCGCTATTTCACTTGCTGAAATTGCAGTTGGAAAGTGAACGCTAAATTTAGGATTTCTCGAACTTAATGATATCATAGTAGTTTTTGACGTCGTTGTATTAGTGACTATCTGTTGTAATAGTTCTAACGTTGACATTACTATTACTGTTATTATTATTTTAAATCGGGGACTTTTTGATCATTTATTTTTTCACCTAGAACGCTCTGCGTTCCGTGGCTATGAGTGACTTCGTCACTAGAATTGCTAGTGATTCTGAATGCTTCATCATAGGTTTTTATTATCGTTGCGAACTCCTCATCAGATATTTTACCATCGCTGAGGTACGTCGAAAGATACGATGATAGTTTATAATAAGATGTTGTTACTTTGTGTAGTTTTATTATATACTCGTGTAATTTATCATTTGTACATGTAGATATCTTCTTAGCGATAATACTGAGAATGCCTGCGATAATCGTTGAAGTTGAAACGACAATTGTTACAACTGCAGGTGCTGTCATTGTTATTGTTGATAATAATAATCCGGTTCCAGCAATAACAGCAGAAACTGACGTTGTCATTTAATTAAGTAATTACTTGAAAAGTTTCAGCTACGAATTCCAGACACCACCAGTAACGTCTCGGGGGCATTTCCGTTGATGTCAAAGTAAATGTTTCTTTGATGTTCTTATTTAGCTTCACCAGTAGAGGATTATAATGTACATTCGGTGATGATGAAGTGGCCGCAGTAATTTCCAAACCGTACATGGATAGCCTGTATAACCCAATTACTTCTGCGGTATGTTCGAGACTGTTATTTTGTGGTGTCCATGTTGATGATCCTGATGCTACTGTGTACACGATATTTTTAATTTGTCCGTGTGGAATTTTAATCAGATTAGTTTCTTGAACAATATTAGGTATTCCACTGACAATGTCGTTGAGTTTCGTGTTAACGTCGGAGAGTTTGATATCAACGGTTGGTGGATCACCAAAAAATTCATGTACAAATTATTTTATGTTTCTACGAAAATTTGAAAACGTTTGTACGTGTCTAGTAAAATTAACATTGAGTGTAGTCATTTCATCATTGATTGTAGCTAACGAAGTCTACATATTTCTTCGTTGCAGCATCAAAATCTGTTTCTGGTGTTCTGAGATTATTAATACCATTATTATTCATGCTGAGAAATGCACGCATTATACCGCCGTTGGCTAATACGTACTTAGATTCTTGATCATCGGCGTATTTTTTTTGTCACGGCGTCCGTATCTGCGGTTGGGTTTCCAAGGTATGTAATTTTATTTGGACTCATAATAATGCAATCCGTGAATGAATCACCAGCTCGCTTGATAAATCGTTAAATGAGTTACCGGAATCTTGTATTTTACCTTGATCAGTAAAAGTAACGATATTATTAACAACCGCGGTAGGAATTCGTATGAGTACATCTGGCAGTTATATATTACTTGTCTTTAATCGTCCTTGTTTATCCTTAAAAATAACGACTTCATTTTGATCCACACTTGTAATGTTTAATAAATCATCGATTTCATTTCTGAGCTGGTCAAGAGTTGCATATTTAGATAAATCGACTTGCTGCTGAGCTTTGCGAGAAGATCTTCCATAAATATCTACCATTATATTTACTAATATCTGTTTAAGTGTGACAATGTAGTATATTCATGAACGACTATATGAGGTGGTGTTGTTGATTTTGATACAGCATCAAGTACAGCGAGTACTTCTCGACCACATATTGGCGGATCCGTTAATTGTTGTGTTGGCAATGTTGAATACCGGATCGTAGAACGCATCGCGTTCTGACTTTGCACAGCAGTACTTCGTATTGTGCTAACATATTTTAAAAATTCTTTTGGTGGTGCCAGTCCATACGAATCAAAATAAATAATTCCACATGGATCAATTGCATATGCCACCCAATGAGTGCCTAGGCCAGAGTTTGTATCGAGATTAATAATACCAGTTTTATGTTGCATTGCAACGGTAGGTAATTGATCACGCATAAAAACACCTCTGAAGTTTTTTATATTCAGTTGCTTAGCAGCAGTAAGTAAATTAAAATTAGACATAGGAAGAATCATCGAACTCGGTGACAAAGTCACCGGGGCAGTCTTAGACCTTTTCCGTACCATGAATGTGGGGTCCCTGGCAATCTTAGACCGCGACAGTATGCTGGGCCTGATAATCTTAGACGGCCCGGCTGTGGCACGTTTGGAGCTCTTAGATGTCTTCCGTGTTGTTTTGCCCGTGATCTTTTTTTAAAGTTTTCTGCGTGCATAATTCCTTGACCCGTTGCTTTCTTTAACTCCATTCCAGCAGCGGTTCCAACAGCGCCTAATGCAGCTGCTTTTGCAACAGCTGGGGCTGCAGCGGCTATTATCGCTCGTAACGCGGCAAGAAGTGGAAATATGCCACCCGTTTTAGCGATTTCTTTAATGGCACTCGCAGAAAGATTAAGTTTTATACCTTTATTTAATTTTTTTTTTTTTTTGCTTCATTGAAATGCCTATGCTGGCGTTCTGATAATGATAGCTTATTCGGACCACCTGCGATCTGTTCTCGCTTTAGTGATATTTTTACCGCAAAATTATTTTTTGATGATGATTGTAGTTTTTTAATCTGACCAGGAGTCAGACTGACATGAACATGTTGATATGACATTTATAATTATCATGAGTGATCTAATTACATGTTTTCTACTGGGGCATCAACGACTCGCATTCGTCCACCAACACCTTCAAGTAGCATTGATTTATCGCTGAGTATGACAGCAATTGCTCTGTAATTAGCAATAGCTCCTCTTGTCAGACGAGCTCGAAAATGTATATCTACAATAGATTGTCTGGTTAAATCTAAATGTTCCAGCGAAAAGTAATAAATCGGATATAATGTTGTAAAATCTAACTGCGATATTTGTAAACCAGAATCAATATTTTGATCCCTCCCCATGAATGTCATTAATCGATGATATGCACATGTTACATGATTTAGCTCGAAATTCAACAAAATATCCTCGGATGGTTCTTGATGTCCATTTATTCTCAACGAAACCTCAGAAACACCAAGTTTGTCAAATATCATATAACTATTATTTTGACTATTTATTCGTGCAGCATCTTGTAATGGAATAAATATATGTCTTGGTGCTGAAACACCTTGCTGAGAAGCTATATGCCAATTAAATAAACCATTAACAGCGCTCTGCACGGCATCTGTAGTCATTGTCAACCATGATAACATTGATTTTCCACCTTGACACATAAAAGAAAGTAAATGTTCTTTTTCAGGTATTGTTGGAGTCATTACTGGCATCCACAGAGAAAGGTTTGTTAAAACTACTTTTCCAACATGTTGTTCTGGATTAGCTGCTGGTATAACACGCCATATTGCATCATCGTCGGTACCTTTTCTTACAAGTACAACTGTATGTTTAGCTCCATAAATAACTTTTCTAACATTTCTACAAAATCCAAAGATATGTGATAGTGGAATCGCACATGAAAAATTTCTGTTATTACCTTGTAACATTGTTTTATGCGTCGCAAATCCTAAGTTGAATCCTGGATTGACTCTTTGTAGCGTTGAAAATGCTGCAGCGGGTCTAACTGTCATTCCTGCTGATTGTGGATCAACTGAGCTGGCTAATGTTAATTGTATTAATAAATGTTGTCTGTTATCTGGATGATCAGCTGTATCTTTGGTAAACATCATTGACGGACCAGATGATCTTGAATAATCATAGCTGTATCTTGCTAGACTTAATATTGTTGTAGCAACATCAACATCTTTCTGAATTGTTTCAATATTTTTTCCATCAATCATATACGTAGCGCTGTCAAACAACGCCATAATACCATTATTAACAAAACCAATTATATAATTTTCATCCATCGCAGCATCATTATCAGCTCGCAAAATTTCACCTTCTACTTCAATAAATGCCTCAGCGGGTAAGAAATATCTACTCGTATCTTGAACCTGTAGTTCAATTCGTCCACGCTGATTTGGTTGTCGTGTGTCATAAGAGTAATACTGATAATCGCGCACAGACTCATCTTTTAAACTAGTGCATCCATGTCAAACGCGGGATCGGACATACGCTTGAACATCTTTATTATTATCGTCT
>JAECUM010075184.1:0-18208 GCA_016617855.1 Megalonaias nervosa | reverse complement strand
AAAATATTTGTCTACTTCTTTTTCTCTAAAAGGGGGCACTAACCTGATATATCTTGTAATATCAAAACTTGAATTTGTATGTGAAGTGGAAATGTGCTTTTCACTTGCCAGCTCAATTTCTTTCATTTTAATTTCAAATTCCTTTTCATCCTTCTCTTTTTGCATCTGTAAGTGCATTTGTTCTTTCTGTAACTCCATTTGTCTTTCTTTCTCTCTTTCTTCTAATTGCATTTGTTTATCTTTCTCTCTCTCTCTCTCTCTCTCTCTCTCTCTCTCTCTCTCTCTCTCTCTCTCTCTCTCTCTCTCTCCTCTTTTTCAAATTGCAACTGCAATTGTTTCTCTTCTAATTGCAACTGCATTTGTTCTTTCTCTTTCTGAAGCTCGAGCTTCCTTAACTCTAATTCCATCTTGTATTTCATTTTTAATTCCATTACTTTTATGTCAGAGTCTGATACCGACTTACTGACCGACGCCAAAACACTTTTATCAAAAACATTCTTCTCTACCAAATATTGAATCAAAATATTTTTAATTTCTTGTTTCGTTAAGGAAGATTTTGCTTCAGAAAGATCGTACTTTCTGGCAAGTTCAAGCAACTCATCTTTTCTCAGACTATCCAACTGCTCCTGAGTTGGACTAGAAAGAAAAGTTTCCACTTTTGATGACATTGTGAATGAAAGCCTGTTGTTTTCAATAAAGATTTCAAACAAAATGTAAAATAGTACTTGGGATTTAAAAACTAAGGGTATTTAAATTTCAAGAAAACAATTTTCTGAAATATTTAACCAAAATTCATATATCCCAGACGATCCCCCAATTTTCTCCTTGTTACGTATAGGCTACTACAAAAATAACAAGTGAAAATAGTGAAGAAAACAAGCTTTGTATATTTTAACAAAATAATTTATTTCCCTAGAAAACAATGTAAAAATTGGAAATAGGACTTATGGTTTGTGAATATAATCCAAAATTTAATCCTAAGATTGAAAAATACAAGTCCTATCACTAAATAGTTCTAATAAAATCCAGGTTCGAATCTCGATGACGTTCCAATATGGAAGACGATGACGTCAGATGTGGTCGTTGTACAAATGGCAACAATTCCTCAATTGAATCACAGTTTATGTTTCCGTATAACTCCAGAATAAATTTCCACTGAATTTCATTCTCCCAGAACTTTTTATAAAATAGTACATTTGTTTAGTTTTCTAGAGAATAAATTATTAAATTCCAAAAACAATGAAAATCAAACTGACAACAATAATTAGAAACACCTTGTTTTCTCAAGGTGTTAAGAACGACTCTGACCCGATCTAGTAAAAAATAACTATTTTAAGCCTCGATTTTAGGTCACGATTTACTAATTTGAACATCGCAATAATATAAAATGCCATTTGTCACGAATGCAAGAATAGCACTATCTAATATCCAGATTCTCACTCTGAGATAAATTTAAAAATAAAACATTGTTTATTCACACTACACGTAGCCCGAAATGACCTTGGCAATAGCCAATCGTTTTCGCGTAGTGTTTACAAATTCTATGTACCATAGTGAGTCAAAAATAATGCTAGTGTATCACCTATTACGTTTTAGATAAACAGAATTACTGAAAGAGAACATCGAATCCCGTGAAAGTAATTATTACAATAAAATGTAATGAAACAAAAATAAAATGAAAAAGAATTTTAAAACTAACACACAAGCAATTTAATTACATATACGAAACAATTACTATATGTAATTTAGCTTTGTTTTCTTAAACACGTATACCTTTTGTCGTCGAAGTAGTGGAAGTATAGGCTGATCCTAAACCAAAAACAGATTCTAGACCAGAACTCCAAGGGCCTGCTGGATTAACTTTTTTAGTGACAAAATATTTTTTTTTCCAGTATAGTAATAGGCTGATCCTAAACCAAATGCGGATTCTAGATCAGAGACCCCCACCCCTTTCCAATTTTGGAATGCTACTGTTGTAACCATATTTTATGATAATCTTTTTCGTACCTGCTGACTCTCATTGGTAGGATATCCGTTAACATGCTGTCAATAATGCGAAACTCGCGTATTAAATCGTTCTTATCATATTTTACACCTCGCAAATAAGATCGTATCTCATCAAGTAATTTTTTGTAAGTTGTATTTACTGTTTTACAAGAATTTTTTTTGTTTCAAGTTTAGGTTCAATTTTTTTTACAAGTGTTGAAAGAGAGACACCGACACCAGATATTATTAACAAAAACGGATTTAATAATGCTCCACTTGAGATTATACCAGAGCCAGTCATTGACAATGGCAAATATGATATTACTCGAAGTATTCTACAATAGTATTTATAACATTCCTTTACACACCAGAGATTTGTATGATAAAATTTATAATATTGTACTAGTGCGTCAACATCTTGTTTTGGAATTTCTTCTGAAATATGATTGAAATCGATTATATGTTTTTTCATTATACAATATTTTATACAAAGACAAAAGTTCTAGTACCAGCAATCGAATCAAGAAACTCGCGGAACTTATTATTGTTAGGACCAGCTATAAAATTCTGTATTTGTCATAAACGTCTGACGAAGTATCCTTATATCGTTCATCTGTTATCTTTAACCAGGCGTATGAGTCAAAAGTATTTCCTACTTCATGTTCATACAAATCTGTTTCATTCACTAAATTATTGTAATCGCTTTCTGTTTTATCAATATACCCTAATACTGAGTTTACTTGATCTAACGTGTAATTTTTGAGAACAAGATGTTGTCTGATAATTGCATATGCGGCAACAAAATTTGCTAGCATTAATTTTTTTAGTGATTTTAATTCAATTGTTATCAGACCAATAGCAGAAGCTACTTTTAACATTAATTTTTCGTATGGTTTTGTTAGTATTTTCTCAACTTCATTGTAATAATTTCGTAATAACAATTGTCTAGAGCGCTGGATTGATAGAAATGGAATATCTTCTTCACTTATGTCGTAATAAGAATTAATTTTAAACTCCAAATTTGTTTGATCGACTTGATCAAAAAACTTTTTTCGCCCAATATCATTAAGATCACTAATTTCATCGTCAAAATCTTTGATTATTTTTAGAGACTTATCAACAATAATCGGCTCAAATTCTGGGTCTTTTTTACGTATCATTGGCAAAATTGCGTTTGAGTACGCTTTAATAAGTAAATCTATATCTGGTGTCATAGTAACAATTTTAATTAAGGTTTCTTTATCGTGGTAGTACATGCCGAGATGCTTAAAAACGTTTCGTTTTGAAAAACTATTATATAACTTCCTGTTTCTTTTTATTCCTATTATTCTAGATTCAGCTAGCTTGTCGAGACGATCATAGGTATCGTTCATTTTTTTTTTCCACCTGCGTTACTTGTGCTTTTAATAAACCTGATAGCATTATCAAATTTATACTACCAGAATCAAGCTCGAGCAATATTTTTTTTAACAGGATTTCAACTTGTTTTTGTTCTTCCAGACAATTATCAGGATGACAGTATCCCGGCTTATAATATCAAAGTTTCCTAATGCTTTTGTAAGTTGTGGTCTTCGCATATGTATAACATGAGCAAAATTTTTTTCTCCTTCTAACAATGGAGAATTTATCATTGTAATTTTAAAATTTTTCATAGTATTTATTGCACTTGCCGCTAATGATACGTCCCTAACATATTTTTCTGGATTAAAAATCTTATCATAAAATTCCCTCGCAACAGTTATAATTGGTGGTTCCGACATTATTTTATAGCATTAGATTAAATTTGATCATCGAATGTATATATTTGAAATGCTGTTAATCCCGGAAATGGATGTTCAGCAGCAAAAACATTAACTCGAAAATATAAGTACTTGTTAACAATATTTTCTGTCGGGACTGTAAAATATTGTGCTGTTGAAATATACATATTTACTGCACTATATAATGTTGTCCAGTCGATATCATTGTTTGATCCTTCCAATTGCCAATTATAAATTCTCCCAACACTAGAGTTTAATCGACCTCGCAAATGAAATTGCCAAATAGCAACTGCAGTAGGACATTTAATTTTAATCCAAAAATGTTCAACTTATCCGTTGGTCGTCCACTCATGTTTATCAGAGAAAGCGTAATAAGGATAATTTTTAGGATAATATACTGACGCGCTTACCTCAAACCCGGCTCGGTTGTCAGTTGCTTTATAAAGTGTTGGAATATACCCAACATTATTTTTAGTTCGTTTTATACCACTAGACAGACTATCAACATAAGCTTTATTTGTCAGATCATTAAGGTTAACTGGAACATATGTCGTAGTTATCTTTTTGTCTCTCATGTTTATGTTACCTGATATTGGTCCACCAGATTTCTTAACATATGGGGTAAGTTCTTCCTTTAACTGAGCATAACTAATAGCATCAGCATCGGCTTTTGGTGAGGTTGTTGGTAGTCAGGTTATTTTTTAGTTATTTGCTCATTGCAAGGTTACCTGTCATTGTGTCGCCGGCTTTGTTAAGTTTATTATCGTCAACAGCTTTTAGTTGTGCATAACTTACAGCTTGTGTTTGATTTAAGTTTTCTGGCGGATATACAATTTCTAACCCAATAATTTTTTCCCTGACATGTTAATATTGCCTATAACCGTTCCGCCGATTTTATCAAGTTTGTTATCATCCACATACCTCAACTGTGAATAACTTACCGCTTGTGTATGATTTAAGTTTGCTGGTGGATATCCAGTCTCTAAATTTAAAATTTTTTTCCTGACATATCTAAGTTGCCTCTTAAAGTTCCGCCTGTCAGTGACAACTTATTATCGTCAACAGATTTTAGTTGTGTATAACTCACCGCTTGAGTTTGATTTAAGTTTGCCGGTGGATATCCAGTCTCTAAATTTATAATTTTTTTCCTGACATATCTAAGTGCCGCTTAAAGTTCCGCCAGATTTATCTAGTTTATTGCCGTCGACGGACATTAGTTGTTTATAACTAACAGCTTGTGTATCAACAACATTTTTTGGCTGATCATCTGTTTCTAAATCTATTACTCGCTGATTTGACATGGACAGGTTTCCTGTCATTTTATCTCCAGTTTTTTTCAGATAACCTGATAAATCAATATTGCCGTTTGTTATTGTGGCCGATGAATCTCCTATTGTTGTTCCAAATTTTGTATAATGGCTCATTATTTATTTAATATAACATAAAATGTATAACAAACAATGGCAAAATCACCGATACTAAATTTTGATACAGAGCGGTTGGTGAAACATAAACATAACAATGAACTTCCAGATTGTCATTATCTTATTGTTGGCCGAACTGGGTCGGGAAAAACAAATTTGCTTATGAATTTACTGCTGGGCGATAATTTTAATTACGATCGAGTTTATATTTATACAATTAATCCACAGCAAGATAAGTACGAGCTACTAAGCGAATATAATGACAAACTTCGCGATGATCTTGATGATGGTGAAGATTTTTTTATTATCAAACAACCAGAAGAACTTGTTCCAGTTAATCAACTTGATTCGTCCGAGCATAAAATAGTAGTTTTTGACGATATTCCGCTAAGCAATGTAGAAATGAATAAAATAAGATCGTATTTTTCACTATCGCATAATAAGAAATGTAATTCTGTTTATTTAGCTCAAGGGTTTTACAACGTCGACAGATTTATTCGGCGAAATACTGGTTGTTTTATATTATTTCCGGGACTGGAAAATTTTGACGTTAGAAATATTGCAAACGAGCAATGTGGTGATGTGACAAAAGATAAATTTATTGAATTATATCATAAAGCGACAGCAGATAAATATAACTTTTTCTTGTTTGATAAACTTACACATGATCCAACTAAAATGTTTCGATGTTGTATTGACAGTTAATTGCAGTAAGTTTTTTGTTTTATATAAAATTTATATATAATTATGGACAAACGAGCAAAATACAGAAAACATATAGAACATCTAAGAAAACTTGCTCAATCTCAGGCAGAATTTAAGAAGCGAGTACAGCAAGCACGACGTGGTCAGATAGTTGCAGCAGAAACAACAGCTACGATTTTCAAACCGGTTACTGAGGTCCTACTTGGAAAACAACCTGAAGTGCAAACAATGTCTCCAGAAGAACTTAAGAAACTACAGGAAAAAGGTTTTATTGGAATTGTTCAAGAACAACAAGAAGCATCTACCGCAAAAATTATTGGTAGATCTGACGAGGAAAAAAAAAGATTAGCTGAAGAACCTTCAGCACATATTGCTGATCCTGATGCTAGACAAGCTGAAATAGATAGTCTGATTAATAATCCACTTGAACTGGAACGAAAATTAGCAAATTTAACAGTTGGGCCGATTAGAAGAAAATTAGAAGATATAGAAAAAAAATTGAAGAAGAAGCTCTTAGAAAAAAATTTGAACTTGATACAAGAAATGTGTATGATAGAATAGAAGATTTCGAATACGATGATTTTAATAAAGAGTATGGGTACAAAAATGTTAGATTACATAATATTAAAAACGATAAATTTAATGCTAATGAAAAATTAGAAAAACAAATAGAAATAATAAATAAAGGCTTAGATCAAGATAATATTAAAAATATAGCAGTAGAAAATAAAAACTACAAGCAAAATCTTAGATTATATCGACACGCAATTATTGCTAGACTTTATAAGCAAGTTATTACTAATATAAAAAATGACATACAACATAATAAAAACCTTAGTAGTATAACTACTGAAGCAAAATTGTATGACGAGGAAAGACTAGAATATGATGAAAAAGTGTTAGCCGAAGGTAAGAAAATAACGGAAGAAGAAGCTCTAAAAAGATCACTTGAAAAACCGCTAGTAACTGGAACAGGTGTAAAAATATATACATCAACTGCGGAAATGATAGGCAGATTAATGCTGTTGATATCATCAAAGGAAGCCGGAAATGTTGGCGCTAAAATTGATAATAAAATTATTGATATACTTGATCATTTAAGATCGGAAAATTTATTAACATCTGACGAATACGAAACTTTACATAGCGATTTAATATAACAATTTTATATATCAATGTCAACAACATTATTACTATACTCTAGTACGGCCGCGACAGCTAATGCGATAGCTAACGCGAAAGATAGCGCAAATTTTTCAGTAAATTATATTCCACCGGTACAACTTGATACTGAAAAACAGTACGAAATTGGACTAATTTTATGTACGTGTTGCCATTCCATGGCTAACGTGAAAACTGATGTCAATGATGAATTTACAGTTCATTCTTCCGATAATGGCTACTCCTCTAGGACATTTAAAATTCCGCAAGGAGCCTACAACATAACCGATTTAAATAAGACGATACGAGAATTAATAACATATGCAGATAAAAGATTCTCTGACAATTTTGAGCTAACACCAAATTATAATACTTTACGCGCCAGAATAACATTAAAAAATGATTTTGAAGTAGATTTTTCATCAGCAAGGAGCATAGCGTCGCTGATTGGATTTACTCGTAAAAGATATAGATCTGAAGAAGGAGAAACTATGACATATGACGGTGAATTTCCGGTAAATATAACTGATGTAAATACAATACTGATAAATTGCTCCATTGCATCTGGATCTTACTTAGCTCAGGGTAGTAAAGGACAAACGATATATAGTTTTTCGCCAGATGTTCCACCGGGATCGCTCATGCAAATTAGTCCGCGGCAAGTTATTTATTATCCGTTAAATGTTGAAAATCAAATAACGAATATAAATATGCAGTTGGCAGATCAATCTGGACGACAGCCTGTTTTGAATAACGAGGTTGTTACTTACTATTTACACCTACGCGTACAATAACAAAGTTATTGCGACTTTGTGATTGGCTATTGCGACTTCGTGATTGGCTATTGCGACTTCGGTTTTATACAACCTCAGATATAAAGAAACAAAAAAATTTTACAGAAGAAAAATAGTTGGTGGATTTTTGGGAAATATATTTACTAAAACTATTGAAAATGTTCCGGGATTAGCGCATAAAGTTGCACCAACTGCACTAGACGCGTCAAAAGCTTTTGCAACTGGAGCCGCATCTGCAGCCGGAACTGCAATGGGACAAAATATAACTGATAAAATTACTCAGAAACCAACAATCAAACAGGTTATATCAGAAATAGAACAACAACAAAAAAACTTTTATCACCAAAGGACGAGCAGATTATACAAAAGTTAATATCTAAAGCAACAACACCAATTACATAGTAATTGGCTAATTTTATGTAATCTAATAAATAAAAAATGTCTGTCAAAAATTATCTCGATTTAAAAGAAACTTTTGAAAAGGACAACACCGTAACAGAATTTGAATATATTGAGTATCTCGACGAAAATTCTAATGAGCCAAATAAAGCTGGTGTCAGAACATTTAATACCCGAGACGAAGATGTATTTTTATTACCTCACAAGGCAATGTTGGAAGTTCGTGGCCAGATTATGACAGTAGCTGTTCCACCTGTCGCAATTGCAGCTGGAACAGAAGTAGCTCTTGTAAATAATGGCTGGTGTTTATTTAAAAGTGCCAGATATCAGCTGGCCAATCAAACTGTTGAGGATATTTCAAGTCACTTACAAGTTGCAAGTACAATCTTAAATATTATTTCGTTTTCCGATGATTACTCCAGATCGACTGCAACTAATATAATGTGGTTTAAAGATACTGGACGTGGTTTAGCTGAATCGACCGAACTTTTCTTGAAAGGTGTTTTAGTACACTGAGCTGATGCCGCTGCAGATTTTCTAAGTGTAAGAACTTTTCTTATTGTTAATGCATCCGCGCTAGGTATAGCCGCACCAGCCGGAAACGCTAATCAAGACGCTACAAGAGTCTCACTTACTGCAGCTTGTAATAATCTTGGTATAACACCGCCAGGAGCAGCTGAAGACGGTGTTGCAATGTTAGATTTAGTTAACGCGACAATTAGCGTAAGAAATGTAAGTTACAATGAAGGTTTTGGTAGGAGAAAAGAACTTGCAGAGGGATCACGTCAAATTACAATGATGCTGCCATTAAGTATGATTTTCGGCTTTTGTCGCGATTACAACAAAGTATTTCGTGGAGTTAAACATACACTTATTTCAGATGGAGCAGAACAAAATGACTGCCTGTTTAGGTCACGCGGAGTTGATGTAAAGTTTATCATAAACAAACTTGCGTTATGGATGCCGCGAATAACACCATCTGTCACAAAAGCGTCAGAATTAAATAATACACTTGATAAACTCTCAAACAAAATTTATTTTCATCAACATAAAATATATCAGATGGCAGTTCAAAATACTACCGACTACACATGGCGAGTTACAACAACATCAAGTGAACAACTGCCGAGGCAATTATTTGTTGTATTTCAGCAACAAGCGCGACGAGGTAACCAACAACAAAATAATGCGATATTTGATAATACCGATGTCAGAAGAATACATGCTAGACTAAATTCAAAGCAATATCCAGAACAAGCTATAGAATGCAATTTTACCGATGACGCCAATAAAAATGTTACTCGACCTTACACGTACCTACTCGACGCAATACAAAAATATCAAGATAATGGAGACGGATCTCAGATATCAGTAGAGGAATTTCGTACACTTTATCCAATATTTCATTTTCATGTTAGTAAACACAGCGAGCGAGCAGTTGATTCGACAGCTGATATTGAAATTACCTGGACACTTGGAGCGGTTCCAGTAGCACCGTTGTACGTGTACGCGTTAGTGATCAGCGACAGATCTATTACAATTGATTCTGTTGGAGGTAAAATGACAGTACAAGTTTAATCTGTAATCTGTATATAATGACAAAATATATTGTAAAAGAAATATATTTGACTGATGGTCAAGTTAAAAAAATTATCAGCTGCTGTTGCAAAGCAGAGGCAGGTATCATTAAAAATCAACCCTGACGCAGGTGGTTTAGGTACTTTAACAAAATTAATGTTAACCAAAAAGCAAGTAAATAAATGTAACCGCAGCACACCTTTTGTTTTAAATTTAAGTGCCACACAAATAACAGCAATGGCAAAACATGGCGGCTTCCTTGGCCCGGCACTATCTGTAATGGCCAGTAAGTTAATACCAAAACTTTTGCCGGTGTTAGGCACATTAGGACTAGCAGCAGCGTCTGGAGCAGTATCCAGCGCAACGGAAAAAGCAGTTGAGGGCAGTGGTATTGTTGGCAGTGGTATAAAAAAAAATTTGTTTAACTTTTTAGTTTAATGTTTTCTTTAACTTTTTAGTTTAATGTTTCGCTTAGTTCAACTTTTTCGTTTAACTTTTCTATTTAATGTTTCGTTTAACTTTTTAGTTTAATGTTTAGTTTAGTTTAATATTTCGTTTAACTTTTTAGTTTAATGTTTCGTTTAGTTTAACTTTTTCTTTCAACTTTTTTGTTTAATGTTTCGTTTAACTTTTTCGTTTAATGTTTAATTTTATGTGACTGAAAAATATAAAATGCCCAAACGAAAAACAGCAAAACGAAAAACAACAACGAAAAAAAGACACCGCGACGTCGAAGAACAACCAAAGGAGGATTTATTCCAATAGCTCCACTTTTAGCGGGACTAGCGGGAAGTCTACTGCCAAATCTGCTGGGAATAGGACGAGGACTAACATTCCCGGGCACGAGACCCCGTTAAGTAACTTTGATATACTTGACAAGCTAAAACAAGTAAAAAATTTCCACGGAGTTTATTCCAAAGATGAACTTGCGGCGATAAAATCGCCTGCCGCTGTACCAGCTGTAGGTTCGTGTGTGATAAATATACAAGATTTCAATGACGGATCTGGCACACATTGGCTAGCAGTCTACGGTAACAATTATTTTGACTCATAAGGACTTCCTCCGAGCGACACAATAAAAAATATATAAACAAAAAATATGAAATAATAAATTATTCCTCCAATCAACTTCAACCTATTGGAACTTCTGCTTGTGGATATTATTGCGTGATGTTTAAAAAACAGATGAATAAAAATCCAGATTTTTTAAAATTTATTTTACAATTTAACAATCATTCTTCTCACGCCAATGATGATATTGCACAAAATTGGAAAAAATTGAACTCAATTTTGTCAATTTTATCTAAATTACAAATATATAATGTCAACATATTGTCTCAAATGTAAAACTAAAACAGAAAATATCAATGAAACAACAGAAAAAACAGAGAACAACAGGATGATGCTGAAAAGTCTTTGCGCAATTTGTGGAAAAAGAAAAAGTATGTTTATAAAGAAATTGTCCGGAGCTGGTTGCGTTGACAAGGTTATTTTAGTAGACGACTAAAAGTATAGAATGATATGCAAGTGCGATTCTGACAGGAACCTTACAATCAAGTTGATGCAATAGCAATGCGCCATGATATCTGCTACCGTGATAACGAAAACTCAAAATCAGACTGCGATAAAGTAATGTTAGACGAACTTCGTGAAATGGAACCAACAAATATGCGAGAAGGTATTGACAGAAAGTTAGTGCAGGACTTTATTGGAGCAAAATATAAGTTAGGTCTTGGAAAGCCTCCTCTTGGACAATTGTATGATGATCTTGCGGCTGAATTACACAAACCTAAAAAAAAAAGTTTCCGTGACGTAAAGTTGTCGCAAATGCCGTTGACGATATCTGGGCGATAGATTTAGTTGATGTGTCAAATCTTGCTGAATTTAACGATAACAGAAAATATCTTTTTAATGCTATAGATATCTTTAGTAAATATGCTTTTAGTGTGCCAGTTTCAGATAAGACAGGAACGTCAATAACTGATGCGCTAAAGCTAATAATAACAACTACAGAAAGAAAACCAAACAGAATCTGGACTGATCACGGAGCAGAATTTTTTAATAAAAAGTTCGAGCAGTTTTTGCTCCAAAATAATATCAAAAAATACGTTACAGGAAACGAAGGTAAAAGCGTTGTCGTAGAGCGATTTAATCGTACACTAAATGAAAAAATTCATAAGTATTTGACAGTTAAAAATACAAATAAATATATTGACAATTTACAAAACATTGTTGATGAATACAATAACACGAAACACCGAACCATTAAAATGTCGCCGAATGAGGCAATTAAAAATCGGATATTGGCTAACGAAAACATGCACCGAAGACATATATTTAAAGTTGGTGATCGAATTAGAATTTCTCTAACGAAAAAAACATTTGAAAAAGGATTTACTCCGAACTGGAGCGAAGAAGTATTTGTTGTTGATAAAGTACTTTTAACAATACCTGTAACATACGCGCTAAAAGATTTATTAGGTGAACCTATAAGCGGTAGTTTTTACGAACAGGAACTTCAGAAAACTTCCCAAGACGTATTTGTTATTGAAAAAAGTTATCAGAAAGCGCGGCAACAAAAGTTTAGTTAAGTGGAGAGGATACATCGATAAATTTAATAGCTGGGTACCAACAAAGTCGATCTCAATCACGAAGTGATCTAATAATGTTATTATAAATTTGTTCGTATTTCACAAGTACAGATTTACATTTGATAGTTTTACATAACGAAATTAAATGCAATTTTCTTGTATTATCAACTGGCTTTAAATTAAATATTTTAACAAAAATAAAATCATATTTTATATTTCTTTGATGGCCAGTTATTTTCAGTTTTAAAAAAGATTTGATAAACTGCCAAAATATTTGTTGTTCGGCAACAGTAAAATTAAACTTTATTATGTTTTTAGCAATGTGATACTTAACATTATAACGTCCAGTTGTCGGTCTGCTGTAATTTTTTCTGTCAGCGACGGCGACTACTTCATCGTCGGACTCGTTGTTGTACAAAATATCGTCTTCGCTACAGCTAGCAAATTTATCGTTAGTGATTGGTAAAATTACAAAATTGAGTTCAATTTTGTGTTGTAATTTTGTGACGATATAATCTTCTGAATATATATCAGCAAGTCGCTTAATCAAGTTCATATTATAATATACTTTATCTAATTTATAATAATAATGGCCAGCGAAACGAAATCTACTGAAATTCCAACTGGAATTTCTAAGGTTAAATATCATCAAAAAGTTAATATATTAAATTACAGAGAACTAGCCGAAGCAGTTCGAAAATGACTGTCGGGTTATAGTGCATATTCTGTTAATGTCAATATAATACAAGGGGAAAATGATAGAATACTTCTAACGACGGCAGAAAAAAATAAACTTAATGAAAGTTCATTTTTAACATTAAAATTTGATCGCGATGATGTTTTGATATTTGCCCACAGCTGTCTTACTAAGACAGAATTACGAAATATATTTAAAACTAAATCTGTCGAAGGTTAACGTTGACGTTGCTGATTTTCTTTTGCCTTCAGCGACATCTTTTATTGATTTGTTACAAACTTGATGATATTTTGAGGCAGCTTTCATTGACTTAAATTTTATTTTTTCTCCAGTTTCAATATTTACTGAAATTACTTGTCTAGTCGGATTTTTAAAATTGGAACCATTAGAACTAGCTCCTCTTCTAGTATTTTCTTTTGGTGTTACTAAATCTAAATTTCCAATTCTATTATCTGTATTAATTTTGTTAACATGATCAATGACTAAATTATTTGAAATAGCGCCGTTATACAAATCTGTGTGACATATAATTAACAAAATCTGTTCTAGTTCCACGAACTCCTATACGTAAATAGCCAGTATTATTTAACTTTCCTAATACTTTTTATTTGTTCTTCTTCGAATAATTCCTTTGTCATTAGATTCGTATAAATCAAATACTGGATCAGGTTGAAACTCATTTTGTAACGCTAAATTTTCAATATTATCATCATTTATTGAGTTATTTACCCTATAGACTCGCTGACCTTCCGGGATATCATCACAGAACAAAGTATAGATAAAATCTTTTCTGAACATTTCGGTGATATCTGTATCATCACCTTTTACTGAAATTATCATACCAACTGGTGTTGGTTTTCCTACAGATATCTTAGATTTTATATTAATAACTGAACCAAGTGCATTTCCAGCATATAAGTTGTACTTTGGGTGAACATGATAAGTTTCTTGCTCTTCCGCTGTCATTCTAATATATCTCAAAATTTCTGTCATTATACTATAGGGATTTTATATCTCTAATTGAAAAATAAGTAAAAAAAGAAATCAATTAAATACAAAAATACTATATACAATGTTAAAATTGCGTGATATTGCTAAAAAGAGCATTATCAAAACAGAAAAAATTGCTAGTGCATTTTCAGGATACGACAACAGTTACAAATTTGATGATCAAAATGTTTTAGCAAATTTTAACTCTACAAATTTATATCATCATTTACAGCCTGTTGTATCTAAAGAACTTACAGCTCACAAAAGTATCAAACTAATAGTTCAGTATCATACGATTTTATCAAAATTACATGCAATCGAAAAAGATATACATGATATTATCTTTGAAAATACAAGTTTCGACAAAGAACTTTCTGAGCCATATTTAACAGCTAAATCACGAAAAATATTAACTGGAACAAATATTGCTATAGTCGCTGATGAAATACACCAAGAAATAAATAAATAATTGGAGGAATTTACTTCTTCTGGGTCAGGTTGGAAATTTGAAATGATAAAGAAAGTTTTAATTCATACGGCAAAATATAACGTACTGCGGGGTAGCTCTTACGTTGATCTTCCCAAAAAAAATTAAAAACAAAAAATGCTATATAAATGTCAAAAATAACGACGATCAATGTTATCGTTGGTCAGTTTTGTCTGAGAGACATCCACAGAGTGACCACAGTGACCGAATTGAAAAGTATTTGCCATATAAAGACGAACTAAATTTTAACGGAATAACTTTTCCAGTGGTAGAAAATCAGATACCAAAGTTTGAAAAACAAAATAATATTTCAGTAAATGTTTTCAGACTAGATCAGCGAGAAAATGTTTACCCAAGATATATTTCAGAGACTGCTACAAAGAAGACAATAAATTTATTATTTTATAAAGGACATTACGTTTGGATAAAAAACTTTAACGGCTTAGTTGGCGGACAGTATAATAAAAATAGAAAAAAGAAATATTTCTGTTATAAATGTTTGCAGGGCTTTTCTAAAACTGAAAAACTACAGGAGCATATTAAATACTGTATCAACGTTCAAAGAATAACTATGCCAAGCGAAAAAGAAAAAGTCTTAAAATTTAAAAATTATGATCATAAACTAAATATACCTTTCGTTATTTATGCGGATTTCGAGTGCCTACTCGTTCCAGTGGCAGGTGCAGAAAATAATCCTAATAAATCTAGTACAAGAAAAATACAGCAACATGTTCCATGTGGAGTAGCTTATAAAGTAGTTTGTTGCGTCGACGATAAGTTTTCATGTCCGATTAAGTTATATAGATGTAAGGATAGTGAATCTGAAAGTCCGGCGGTATGGTTATTAAAAAATCTGATAGACGATTTCAATAAAATTTCTAACGGATTACTTAAAACAGCTCCAATGAAAATAACATCTAAACAACAACTTGAATTTAACGAAGCAGTTGATTGTCATATTTGCGAGAAGTTATTGGTAGACTCAAACGGAGTCTGTGATAAAGTTCGTGATGATTGTCATCTAACTGGCCAGTATCGTGGGGCAGCTCATAATAATTGTAATTTAAAATTTCATGCACCAAAATTTATTCCTGTCGTTTTACATAACATTCGTGGTTATGATAGTCATATCTTTGTAGAAGCTTTTGGTAACGAGGAAATTAAATCTAAACTAAAACTAAATAATAAGATAAAATGTATACCAAATAATTTTGAAAAATATATGTCAGTTACTCTCGGAAAATTACGTTTTATTGACAGTCTGCAATTTATGGCAGCATCATTAGATGAGCTCGTAAAAGCACTTTTAATAATCTACAAAGTTGCTTTGGTGATAAATTTAATCTACTGACAAGAAAAGGTATCTTTCCGTATGAGTATCTCGACGACTGGAGCAGATTTGATGAAACTTCTCTGCCCGATAAAGATAAATTTTACTCGCAGCTCAAAAATGAAGATGTATCAGACGATGAATATAAATATGCGCAAAATATTTGGAATAAATTTAGTTGTAAAACATTTGGTGATTATCATGATATATATTTGAAAACATGTTTTATTACTAGCAGATGTTTTTGAAAGTTTTCGTCGAGTTAGTCATAAAAAGTATGGTTTAGATCCCTGCTGGTATTATTCTGCTCCCGGGCTGTCGTGGGACGCTCTACTAAAAACAAGCAAAATAGAATTAGATCTCTTAACAGACGTTGATATGTTTAATTTTATTGAAAAAGGTATCAGAGGCAGAATTAGTGGTATAACAAAAAAATATGCAGTAGCTAATAATAAATATCTAAAAAATTATGATAAAAATCTCCCGTCGAGTTATATTACTTATCTAGACTGCGTCAATTTGTATGGTTGGGCCATGTCAGAGCCAATGCCCTGCGGTGGATTTCATTGGATATCTCCAGATCAATTTCTTAAAGAAACTGAAAAAGATTTACATGATATTTCATACTTTATTGAAGTCGATCTAGATTACCCTAGCTCGTTACATGATCTACACAACGACTACCCATTTTGTGCAGAGTCGATGATGATAGATTACAGTTTACTATCACATGAACAACGAGCTATGACAACAGCAAAAAATTCCATTGTTAATAAGTTAGTTCCAAATTTGTTAAATAAAAGAAATTACGTTATACATTACAAAAATTTAGAACAAGCAGTAGATGCTGGACTAATTCTGAGAAAAGTTCATCGTGTGCTAAAATTTAATCAGTTGAGGTGGATGTCAACTTATATTGACTTAAATACCAAACGTCGTACTGTGGCTAAGACCGACTTTGAGAAAAACTTTTTTAAGTTAATGAATAACTCGGTGTTTGGTAAGACAATGGAAAACATTAAAAAAAGAGTTTCTATCGAAATTGCAAATGATATAAGTCTCAGAAATAAATTAGTTAATGATGACGGTTTTGTCAGTATGAAAATATTTAATGAAAATCTTGTTGCAATACAACGACGAAAGACAAATTTAAAGTTAAATAAACCGATTTATGTTGGTGCAGCTGTACTTGATATATCAAAGTGGCTAATGTACGTTTTTCACTATAATTTTACCAAAAAGCAGTGGCCAGATTCAGAGTTGCTATTCACTGATACAGATTCACTAGATTATAATATAAAATGCGAAGATGTCTATGAGGATATTTACAAGCGCCGTGACCTATTTGATTTATCAGATTACCCGACTGGTAGTGGATTTAATGATAATACGAATAAAAAAAGTTATTGGTAAAATGAATGACGAATTTATGTTTGTGCCGGTGAGAGTTTGTTGGATTAAGAAGTAAGATGTACGCTGTAATATTAGATGATAATAAACTGACAAAGAAAGCGAAAGGTATTCCTCGCGGATATGTGAAAAAGATGATGAATTTTAATGGTTTTAAAACCGCGCTAAACAATAATGTCAGTTTTATTAAGACAAATGTCATTAGAACGAATCATCATAAACTCGAGACAGTTACAATAATAAAACGTGGACTTAGTAATTTTGATGATAAAAGATATTGTAAAGACGGAATTAATACTTTAGCACTTGGGCATTACATCAGCAATCCCTTACAATTTCCAGTATCGGTTTAAAAGGGAGATAATACCGTTCAGCTTGTTCTATATTGGTACGAATCCACTGTATTGATTTTTCAGACTGTCTGTATCCAAGGCGTATTTATTCTATCTGTTTCTAAACAGAATTCCCTCAATCTTTACAGGCTTACTAAAAACCCACCTATTGTAATAAAGCGCAGCTGGTGATTTTCAGGTGTATTTAGTCTGTCTGTCTGTTTCTAAACAGAATTCCCTGATTCTTTACAGGCTTGCTAAAAACCCACCTATTGCAATAAAGCGCAGCTGGTGTATTTAGTCTGTCTGTCTGTTTCTAAACAGAATTCCCTGATTCTTTACAGGCTTGCTAAAAACCCACCTATTGATTTTTCAGACCTGCCTATAATGTAAACAGCCACTTCGTTTCTCTGCATAAATAGACGGTATTTCGTTTTTCTGTACAAAGACTTAATTTCGTTTTTATGTATAAATGTAAGATTTTAGAAATGTTATTCACAAACTAGGCAACTGGTAAGTATATAGTAATTTCTTAAACATATATATGTAATCGAATTTCATAGC
>JAECUM010075183.1:0-10617 GCA_016617855.1 Megalonaias nervosa | reverse complement strand
GAATCCTAGACTCGAACCCACGCAGACAGAGGTGAGATGGCAGTGATCCGTAACGGAGAGCGCTTTAGACCACTCGGCCACTCGGCCAACAGCCGTGCGTGTATTGTGGCCAGTTTATTATCCATACTTATTTGTTTTACCTCCACTGAGTGAACTTTGTTCACCACTAGTGATAGTTTTAGCCCACATATCTCATTTGATGATCCATCTGACGATTCTCTCTACAACACCTAGTCATGCAGTGGTGTTCGTGTCATGGACAAGATCCATATCAGCACTTTGACGTTCAAATTGACGCCTTGCACTTGAGGTCGTGTCGGTAACACGCATCATCGACGCGGTTTACGGGCTCCTCTCCAGGATTCGGTCAATTATTAGAGTCCAGTCCTATATCCGGCCGTGTCCCATGCCCGCAGTAATTTTATCCGCGGATATGCCTTTTGCTAGGGTATTTACTCCATGGTGTTCCGACTAACTTCGCTAACGCAGCAGAGATATTAACGCAGATTTTTAGACCCACGTTTACGTGCGTCCACTTACGTGGACTTCTTTGCTGTACACCGCACGCGTGTTTCCGCGATCGTAGCTCGACTATTACGTGATTGAACCCGCGTTGGATTTACAGTACGAGTTATCATGCGATATGGACCAGAAATGAAGGTATGATTGTCTTACACAAAAATTTCACATGGTATAAAAAGTAGAAAAGCTCCGACTTTACCGTCATTGACTTCTGCCCAGGGAAAGCCAGACTATCCATGCACAGTGACATGTTTCCAAACACAGTTCGCGCGTTGATCATAGTCACTTCTGGATCCGGGAAACCCCATTTTGTTGACTCTGATTATGAGATTGTTCACGTGGGCTCGTTTGTATGTGATTGCACCATCAACGCACGATCAAATTTGTTATGACGTACTCAAGGATTTCACGGAATGTCTTGTGTCGCGAAATATGCTGTCATCGTCCACCATCGAATTCGTTTCCACAAGTGAAGAAGCCAGTGTCATAGGCAACATCTACCCGGAGCATAATAATATTGTTGTGTACGATGATTTAGTGCTTGAACACAAACACAACTCCGCGTGAATATTTTCCCGAGGCCGATAAAAAAAAAATAAAACAAAACAAAACAGAAACGCAGACGTGATCTATGTAACACAATGATATGCACACGTACTTAATGTAATTCTGGACAACTGCAACATGTCAATGATATTTCGTGTGTTACGAATATGTAATTAAATTGCTTGTTTGTTGGTTTTAAATTTTTTTATTATAATTTTGTTTCATTACATTCTATTGTAATGATAATTTTCATCGGATTTGAATATCTTTTCCGAAAATTGGCTTGACACGATTAGATTATAAGATGTCTTCAGCACTATTTTTAGCTCACAGTTTTTGTAAACATCGAGTGAAAACGATTGGCTATTGCCAAGGTCTTCTACAATCTACGTGTTAGCTCTGTTGTAAATGGTTTTATTTTCAAATTCATTTCCAGCGTGATAATCTGATTCTTAGTTAGGGCTATTCTAGCTACGTGATAATTGTCATTTTTTATTGCGCTGTTCAATGTTAAGAGACCACGTGACCCATCACGCGGGAATGAAATGACGTCTTAGTTGGGTTTAATGTTCATTCTCAGAGCTTTCCAGTCAGTCGTATTCTTTTACTTCCTGATGGAACAAGGTGTTTCTATTGTTGTTCCCAAATTGTTTTGAAGTTCATCTATTTTTGGAATTTAATAATTTATTCTCTAGAAAACTAAACAAGTGCTTCATATTTATAAAAGTTCTGGGAGAAAGAAATTCAGTGGAAATTTATTCTGGAGTTTAACGGAAACATTATAAACTGTGATTCAATCGAGGATCTATTACCATTAATACAACAACCTCATCTGACGTCATCGTCTCCATATTAGAATTTCGTCGAGATTCGAACCTGGATTCAATTAGAACTGTTTAGTGATAGGACTTATATTTTTCCAACTTTAGGATTAATTTTTGGATTATATTCACAAACCGTAAGTCCTTTTTCCTATTTTTACATTGTTTTCTAGAGAAATAAATCGTTTTGTTAAAATTTACAAAGCTTGTTGACTTCACTCTTTTCTTTTGTTACATTTGTATGAGCCTACACGTAACACGTGGTATTGACGAGCATGGTCTCAAAAACATTTAATGGACATGGTGTAAGGTCGACCTCTCGTAGGATGAGTTTCATAACATGTTTTCGGAGGTCATCCGTAATCCGTATAGTTTATTCACTATTGACTTGGCTAGAGCATCCGAGGGAAAATATCGATTAGGTCTGGACGTAGGCACCTGACAAAAAGCAATTCAATAACATCGAGAAACATACACAATGTCAAAACTTGCCAGTGATACCATATTATAGTATACGAAACAATGCAGCAAAAGATGTCAAAGATATGTTTCAGTCGGGACAGACTACAGGGAAAGACCTCACAGACGGCTTCGAGCAGTCGTTTATACCTCTGATTAAACCCACGCGTGAAACCGCTAAATAGGCGATGATGGTAGCAGAAGATGAACCGGGTCCGATTGATAGGATAGCCCGAGTTCTTGAACAGTTGTAGAGCAGATGGAAAAATTACAAGACGATATCGGAGAATTGGAGAGACCGTTGGTATAGTCGCAAAACGCACTCGTGTACTTGACAGCTAAATTTTAATCAACGAGGTCGCCAATGTATCTTTATAACCCTAAAAATACTTGCCGGTTTTATCTTACCCAGCAAATGAGAACAGCCTGTGTTTAAAAAAAAAACATCGGACATAAATGAAGTTTGGACCAATTGGGTATTCAGGGGGATTAAAGATTTAAACAAGCCGCTCGCGAGCCGTAGATAGAGCAAATTAAAATACTTTATACATTTCAAGCTGGAAACGTTAACGAAGGCAACGCAATGTTTAAAGATTTTATGAGATGACTAGATTTAGGAAAAACTATAAAATGAAATCGTGCACTTCCACCTGGACCCGAATCGTGACCCGAACGCGAATACAAACTTTAACATACATGTGATCTCCACTGATGAGATTTTCCCAAGCCAAACCTCTACGCGAACCTTTACCTACACCTCTACTGGTAAGATTTTCCAAAGCCAGAGATCAAAGACAGCAACAGCAACAATAGCAAAGGCAATATAGACGTGCACCTATACTACCTCCATCTGCACCCAAAGTCCCTAAGCTACCAAGACGTGGAATAACATCCGCACTTACATCTACACCCCAAGCCCAACAAAGACAAGTTACACCACAAACCGAATAAATAAATGCTATACCCCAAGCCCAATAAAGACGTATTTCCACCATCCATACCCATACGAGAACAACAAAAAATTGCTAGATTTCTAAGAGAACAAGATGAATCAAACAGTCGTAGCTCTGAATCACAAAAACCAAAGAAACAAGGATAATACCATGGTGTACTGTGTGATCCCCACGACCTTGCGGATCGGCTAGAAACAAACACATTATGTACATAGTGGAGATGGTTCGCGCGGAAAACAACGCACCAGAAGTCATTAATGAGGCCGCATCAATTTGTAAGCGGTTGCTCACCAACGACACCATTGATCCGCAGACGTTTCGCGCGTTGATGCACGAACTCATTGAAGAAATGTATGATGTGTATAGCGAATATAGTTGGTATACCGATGACGAGTTATGAAGCGCTTCCCATTCTTCGCGAAATAGATCCTGCGATGCAGCATGTCGCTGCAAATACAACCCTGAGCGTTACCTCTATGACAATAATCTCATCAACGAAACCAGAATTTGATGTGATATTTTCTACATCAATCGAAATTAAATTTAAATCAACGGCATTGATATTGATGTACGAAGTGCTTGTGCAGCATTCAGTATATTTTCCTTTTATAAAAGTAGTTTATTGTCAAGAATTACAAAATCCATGTACTTTGTATGAGTATTTAACATACAACGATCGTGATAGACTGAAGCAGCAGGGGGGTGAACAGACCAGTTTTGGAGCAAGTTATTTTTTAAAATAGGCATTCCTACGGAAATGAAAATACAAGGTTAATAACGCTAAACCGAGATCTCTAACCGATCGAGATTTTCTCTAATTGGGTGCTTATCTTTTTGTGTTCTCCTTTATCTTGTACCGCGAGAAGTCTCTTACCTGTATATATTTTCCCACGCCGAGTGCGTCTATTGGCTGACACCGTGTGAATCAGGTCAAGTGCGGTCAGTTATGTGTGTCAAGCGGCGACAACACCTGCAGCCTTAACGAGTATGTGTGATTTTTTATTGTTGTTTTTTGAGCTGAACGGGATTTTAAAAAATGTGACAGAGAGTATGGCGTCTCAACCAAACATTTTAATCAGACCAATTCGATATCGCGACCGAGGATCATGTAAATTTTTCGTGATAAATCAGTGTGGGGTAGCTTGCGCGTGCGAGAAGAAGTTTTTAAATTTAATCATATCTATGTCCTCTGAACACCAAGTCTGATGGATGTTTCTTAGTGTGTGGGTATCGACTCCGCTAAATACAACCAGAAGATTGCAGTTATCTCTGATCACTTTAGGTATTTGTGTATATCGCTGAGTAACATATACAATATCGGTGTTTTTGTGTCTGCCTCGGGAAAATATCAGAGCTGGATTTGATTGTCCAGCAGTACATCATCGTATATTACAAGATTATTAATACATCCATCAAGATCATCCACAGATGGAGCATCACCAATATCGGTAATAAACTCAATAATATCGTTGCCGTCCTCGTCCAACAATTTTGGAATTTCATTAAAATCTTTAAGCACGTTGTAGCATTGCTGATCATCCACAGATGGTGCCACTAAATACATATTATCCCACTTGAGCCATCTCATAATCGGGTTAAGAAACAATTGCGTCTTACCAGACCCAGATGGACCTATGATAATTGCTCTGATAGAATTTGGTAGCGCTGGATGATGCTTGACTGGCTATTGCTTTCGCGTCGCTGCGAAATCAATAATATCCATGTAGTATAAATATAATAAATAATATGAATTTACATTGTGTCTGATACAGAGTACCCACCCCTACCAGTGGATTAACAACAATAATAACAAAAAATAAAAAGCATGCGCATACAGGTAAGTGTGTAAAATGTGGTACAAGCAAATACAGATTTATCTCTCACCTGACGGATGTCAATGGTGGTGATCTCGCTGCTTCACTGGGAAAATTACCAGGAGCTCCATGGGCTAAGTATCCTGGTGAGAAGCAACTTCCTGGATATAATTACTGTGGTCCTGGAACCCGACTTGAAATCCGACTTGACGAACGAGACCAACCAAGACCTGGAGAGTATCCAATAAATGCAATTGATCAAGCGTGCCATGTTCATGATGTTGCGTATAAAAATCCAGATTTGCAACAAACGACATATTGCAGACGTGAAGTTGATTCACTCTTTAAAGTCTGTAAAAAAATAAATCTCTCAGAGAATCACTAACTAATTGGCTGGTATGATTTGTGATGAAAGGTAAACTAGTGCTAGGGGCTGGTAATTAGTCGGTCGATTATTAGTATAATAATGGAATCGATTTATTATAGCTCACTAGGATATTGGACAGGTAGAGCAGCGATTAGTAAACTTGCTGATACAGCAAGTGTCACACGTTCTGTTGCTGCAAATTGGTTAGCACGAAGGCAATATGGCAAATTTTATCTACCACCACCTAAAAATATTCAGTACGCATATTTTGATGTCAGCACACCCAATGAAGTTCATCAGGCAGACATTTTGTTTTTACCAGATGATACTATTAAAACACGTCGACGTCAATCGCGCACATACAAATACGCTCTAACTGTCGATGATGTTGCAAGTAGATATAAAGAAGCAGAACCACTATCAACAAAGACAGTAACTGAAGTTGCATCTGCTTTTGAACGAATTTATCAACGCAGTCCCTTGCGATGGCCACAGCAGCTACAGGTTGATCCTGGCAAAGAATTTCTTGGTGCAGTAACATCTCTGATGAAACAACATAACTTCAAAATCAGACAAGGGCACACCGCAATTCATCGCGGTCAGGCAATCGTTGAGCGATTTAATCGAACACTTGCTGAGCGATTGTTTGGATATCAATATACGAAAGAAATATCCCTAAATAAAGTTCAGAAAGACATGAGATCTCGTAAATGGGTTGCAAGACTACCAAGTGTGATAGCTGCGTTAAATAATGAAATTACTCGTGGAACTTCTATGAAACCCATCGATGCGATCACGAAAAACACATACCAGTACAACGACGTGACTCTTTCTCAAAAGAACCAGTACTAGGTAATGTGACTGTAAGATTTATATATTAATCTGGTGAACGTGAAGGGGGTAAGAAAACAGCAACTGATCCTATTTGGAGTATTACCACACATAAAATGTCCAGAGTGGTAAGATCCACGAGTAGACCTGCAATCTACAGACTAGATTCAATTGCTCCTCAACGTGGATTTGTACGCGAATAATTACAAGTAATTCCTGAAAATACACAATTACCACCGCCTTCACTTCTGTGAAAGCAGGACACTAGCGCCCCTACGTCGATTACACTCAAGACAGATCAGCATCACATTTTCGCGTGTATGACTACTATTAATTCTATCCACGGTAAATTGTCGTGGGTCATTAGAAGAATACTGCCACAGCATTACTGTGCTTCAGCAAGCACAGTGATTATTTTGTTGTTGTTTCAGCGTCATGATAAACTTAACATCGAGGTCAAAATCACACTTACTTTTTTTGTGAGATCGCTGATAACCAGCTGATTTTTTCCTTACTATATCATCGCAATTGCTAGCAGTAGTTTCCTGAGTCATTATGCAGTCTATGATAACCCTCCGCAACTGAGACATTCTTCTGACTCTGGACACCGCTAGATAAACTAAATTTGACCATTCGATCCGATCATCGACAATCCAAGTATTTATATCGGAAATAGTTAATCCTTGTGACGAATGAATGGTTATAGCTTATCCTAGAGTCCGCGGATATTCATCCATCGTTAACACGCTCTCAACGGCATTCACAGGAACTAAAACAATATCATTTAATACAAAATTTTGATTCCTCCTTGACTCTGTCAAGGGCCCTAGAATCTCAACTTCAATATTTTGTTTGCGTGCATCTGCTGTTCGGTAACATTATGGCACAGGTAAATCTGAAAACTTTCTTTATGTAACAGAAATAATTGCTGTTGAAGTGTATCACGAATTATCTTCCGACTTGCAACTATCAAATCAGCAGGCCTCCGCAAATTCCAAAAATCACTCATCGTAGTGTCTGGAATTACTTCACGCATTATCTCACATTGAATTTTATCTGACTGCAGTCTGATTAACTTTTTGAACTCTTTCAGCGGTTCATCAATAGCTCTATGATCATCAATTATTTTCTCATAATAATATACGAACTTTTTCAGCCATTCATGCGGAGATGATTCAACAAAGGGTGGTGGTTACTTATGATCACCACACATGATAACAGCAGTAGTTTTCGTCAGCAACCAATCAAGAAATATTTTTAATACCTCCACAGATACCGTGCATATCTCATCCCAGATAATAATCTTAGGAATATATTTCTCACCCATTCGCTCAGGAGTCCATGTATCTCCTTTCCATCTAAAGAAGCTGTGATAAGTATGAGATTTAACTCCTCGTTCGCTCATTTCTCTGACAAGCCGGTGGGTCGGAGTTAGTACAACCATATCAAAATTCCGGAATAATTCAATTGCACGTATTGTTTCACCAGAACCTCCGGGTCCATTAAGATAAACAGTCGTATGTCTAGCCACAGGATCATATACCGATGGAGCTGATGAAAGTTTTGACATCTGTTTATTTCTGTAATATGTTTCCTTAGATTCAACGTCGGCGGATTGAGAATAACCAAGAATTTTTTCTCGCTTTATTCTCCATTCACCTCATGATGCATCAGCGCCGGTATGTAATTGTTTTAGCAATCCTGTATTTTTTTAATTGATATAAAATGAATCGTGGCGACTCTAGCCGCGTTATCAGGAAATCTGTTTATCATCGATAATAAGTTTATCGAAACGTACGCGAGCATTGAAGATCTTGAATGAGTAAACTGTGGTGAGTCACCATCAGTGTAGCTCACAACTGTACCTAAGTTAGTTCCGTCCGATAAGAAAGTATTATTCCGACTTACAAATATATTTTCTCTGTTGTATCAGCAATTATGAAATCAAGTTCAGCATCGTCGATAATTAATCTTGTACAATATCGTTTATGACCATATGATCCTCCTTTTGTAAATTTACCAATTATTTTTCTGCCAAGATCCTTTGCAAGTTTATTTTCGAGATCAGTATTTTTCGGATTTTCATCATCAGAACATTTCTTTTGCTGTGGTACCCGAACTTGTTTCTGCGGACGATACGATATAATTGCTTCACTTACAACCAATATCAATGTTTTTACATCAAGCATATATCGTAATAAAACTATTGGAGCCCAATTGCGTTCGCTAAAATGTTTTTCAAACCAAACAGCGACAACCGGATGAAGGTTTTTCGATGCCAACTCGAATGACTCAATACATGCAGATCCAGTAAAATAAAAATCTGGTAAGGGTCCATTTATCGCAACTCTGGTCATCTCGTGTGTTGGATGTCCAAATCTTTTGAAATACTCAGAACACTCTCCCATTCCAAGAAAACTTTCGGGACAACGTGCAACCATATCAACTAGATAGCATCCTTATAATCGTATTTAGTATTCCACAATCCGCCGTGTCCTTATTCGACACAACTGCGTCGTATATCTTCAAGAAATTCCAACCGTGCTGGTTTCCATGAATTTTCCTTCTGAGCAGCGTGGGCAGCAACTGACGGAACTGTGAAGCAATTACTGAGTAATCGTTACATAACATCAGTATCGTTCGTGTATTTCAACGCAAGAAATGAAAATTTCGTTATAAAGGGATTCTGCACGATAAATAGCTCCATTAGGCCGCACAAACTGATCATAGTTCACAGATTCTGAACTTTGAAACAACCACACGAACACAGGGTCACTCTTACTGATATTTCTGATAAAATCAAACATATCACCGTGATAGAATTTAACAGTTCGATTTCGTGGAAATATTGTTATGTCCGAAGTCTACGCGTGTGCGTTATAATCAATAATCTCTATCGGAGCTCCTTTCGATTTATACTTCGATTCGTATGAAACTTTCCCTGTTAACGTCTTCATCGTTATTGGGAATTTTAACTTTTTCCAGTTCAGCAACATCTTTAGCTGTTTCTACCCACTTATTTATTGTTTTACGTCATAAATCCGTTAAACCGTTTCTTCGTTTCGCGTTTGTAAAGTGTTCTACAACTCGTTCAGCAACACAATTCAAGCGAGAAATTTTCATCGGCAGGAGGTCGTTAACACTAGGTTTATCATTCAGCGGATATATCGCATAAACAACAGCTGTCACAGGATATGCTCGCTCATGATATGGTCTATCTATTCCAGTCACTATTTCTGGTTTGGAATTTTTATTTAACGTGCCAATATTTCCAGCGTGATGTAATCGAACAGGGTTACATTTGTCACGGATAATCCAGATGTCATCTACCTCCGCTGTATCTACCGCTACGATAAATTTTATTCTAAAAATATATTTTTGTTCGTCGAGATAATTAATAATTGTCCTTCCTCGCTTGTCATTCATTATAGCATTGTCGTCTTGCATAATTCTAAATGTTGACCACAAATGAGCCGTGCCATCATTGCGAAATTCTCTCTTGGCTTCACGGATACGATTGACTAAAGTTTTGTTCGTCAAATCAACGTCAACCAGAGCTCGCCTAGGCAATTTAGAGGTTATTCTGTCAAGATCGAATCTAGCTTTAGATGGATTAATCGCAGATAATCTCGTAAATTCCTCCATTGTCATAATTAAGGCAAATATATATTTAAATTAAAGTTTAACTTATGTATATAATGATTAAAGCTAATAATGATTGTAAGTGATTGATGACTGGTTCTGCAATTCCTTGTAATCGGGCTTGTATAAATGAATTTTGTGGATATCACATGCAGAGCGTGCGACGAGCAAGTCTAGGACCACAACCGTGTTTAAGGTGTGACGTCGGAGTCAGGGGTAAAACGCAGTTGTGCGTAGAATGCGGTGGTAGTAAATACAGAGCTTTGAAACGGTATTACGATTTTAAAAAATAACGCCGGCAACAGCGTTGCTGGTATCAAAAAAAAAATCCGAAAACAATCTCGCTACATTTTCGGGTTAGCAGTCCCCCAAATATTTTTTCTAGTGATAAAATAATAATTTAGACAAATAATATTACTATATAAATGGAGCAAAATGAATTTGTGAAGCATTAAAAATTATGAGGCATCTCGTGATGGTGTAATTAGGCACTGTCGACTAAAAAAGAAAACAGTCGGTTCGATTGATAATGTTGGTTATCTCAGATGTACTGTTGGGGGAAAAAAGATATTTATGTCACAAATTTATATATCAATGTTTTCACGGACTAATCGAAGATAGACTTGTCATTGATCACATTAATTCAGACCCGAAAAATAATT
>JAECUM010075173.1:0-13193 GCA_016617855.1 Megalonaias nervosa | reverse complement strand
ATAATTTCAGGAGAATTATTACCAGCTCGTTTTCCACCAACCAGAATTTCTAATCTATCCACGTCGGCAAGGATGTTATCGGGACAAGTAACAAGACCACTTCCAGTTGTTGTATTAATACCACTTCCAGTTGCGCCTTTATCGGGACCTGATAAATTCAGGATACCCGGGGATCCTTCTGGAGAATAAAATACTTCATCACTGGATGATGCAGATAATTTTTCTCGTGGTTGTTGTTGTCTTATTGATGATAGTCGTTGTCGTCGTTGTTGTGTTCGTTGTTCTAGTTCTTTTTGTCATTGTTGTGTTCGTTGTAGTTGTTGTCGAATTATCTCTTGTCGTTGTTCTGGTGGCAATTGCATAAACGAAATATGTTCATCTATTGTACGAATATATTCGATATATCTTGGATCACTGGTTCGAGCTTGATCAACGTCATAGTATACGCGAAAAATCCATTTGTAGCAAGTTTCGTGACTTACAAAATCATCAGCGTATTCAGATTTTAAAAATTTTCTTCGATCATTATAACCACTCATAGCAATAAAAGCTAATTGTTTAATATGTTCGGCTTGTCTGATATAATTAACAATATCTTCGGTAAATTTATCAGACATATTAACCCTGACTCGTGCTTGTTCTGGTTCTTGTCGAGTAACACCTCCCGCTTGGTCTGCATCCTTAGGTATTTCCGGGGTTGGCATCACAGTAGCTATTTTCTCCGGAAGTTCTCGTAGAATTTGTTTGTCTTTTTGTTCGCTCCGCTATTTTTTCAGTTGATTCAGCGGTCTTTTTCAACACGGGAAGAGTACCTTCAGTAGTTTTCGTGATAGGTTTAAATAATTGTTCTGCGGATTCTGTAAATTCTTCTTGTGTTTGTTGACGTTGCGGTAATTTTTGATTGACATCATCATGAAGAGGAAGATATTTCTTGATTCCTTCTAATCGCTCTCGAGCTAATCTTACTGAATGAGCTTCATCGATCATTATTGATATAACAATGATTTAATTACATCCTCTCTGCTGCTGGTATTGATAGAATATTTGGTCCTTGATACTGAATAATTCTGTCACTCATAGAGTAGTGAAGCAGTTATTTCCCTTGACAGTCAAGGATAAAACAGTTCATAGATAATTAATAGTTTCATACCTCTACAGTCATGTTCTTATTTGACTTCGATTTCCCAGCCCTGTATCTCTGAAAAGTCTGAGAAATTTACCTAGTTTATATCATCAAAACACAAAAATCTTTTGCCTAAAATCAGGACGAACCACGCTATAGACAATTAGTCATTATTGATTTTTTTGTTCAGACCGGAATGAACTGAATAATATCGATCCATGCATTCATTGCTAGATAGTTCTGTCCTGATGAAATCAAGGGTTGATAATATAATATTTAAACAAGACAGAAACGGCAGAAATATATAAAATTGCAGGTTTTATTCAGAATCAGACAAAATACTGATCACAGAATTTGCAGTGACAGAGTCAGGGTTAAGATAGCTATATATTTATTTTTGAAATGTGTATTTGTAAGTTGGAACAATGGTGCATTGGTAGCACGTCTGACTCTCGTACTCGAGGTCTTGAGTTCGAAACCCATGACTGACACTGTTGATGGTTTGTGGCCCTGGGATGCCATTTTATTTAATAATTATTATTTACTTAATAATTGGGGACGCAAGCAACCCCTTGAGATTTCATGTACCCCTCACCATGTTGAACAACGTGGTGAGTTTAGTTTTGCACTTACCCCGGGGTTTGATTTGGGGGGGGGTTTACATGAAATCGCTTGCGCCCCTAAAATAAACAGCAGGATGATGTGAACTCGTAACCACTGAAGGATACCCACATAGGGGCATTCAGAAAGAATGTCAGCCGGACCAAAATGTCTCAATAAGGTACCTGTGGACCATAAAACAGGTCTTAACCGATGAAAGAGTGCCTGTGGCTTGATGCCCCCAACAAGGACTCTTAGGATCTTATTGGTAAAGGCTTTACCGGCAGAAGGGACCCAGTGGAATGGTAGACTGAGCATCATCGCTGCTGTTTATTTTTGAATTTATTCAAGTTGATAAACAATCTTTTTAAATTGACAGCAGCAGGGAGGGTGTGACCACATATATGTGATATTTTTTTTTGGTTCCATTTTTCAAAATGTTTCGTAGTCGTTTTGTTTCAAACATAACTTTTTTAGCCCTTGTAGGAACCCTGATTTTTCAAAAATGAAGGCTCTACAAAAGTGATCTGTTCACACTCCTTGCTGCTAGGTGTTTCCGAACACTATAAATAGAAATTGTAATCTGTAGACTTACATATATATTGGTGGTATGTACATGCATGTGTTCATAGCTTACACTACAGTAGTTTTACATTTTTTTTTTACTTTCTTACCTAAGTACCTGCTGTGATACAGGTATACTGCATTAGTACTGTATTTTTTCCTGTTGCAAATGTATTGCTTCATATTATACTGAGGTTTCGATGAGAACTTCAGATTAGGAAAGATTATCTTAAATTAGTGTTGTTCCAATTATCGATTATAATCGATCATCAGTTAGTTGAGTGAACCAATATGATATTAGATTGTGAAACTCCATAATTGATTGTGTGGAAAGGGAGTCTACTTCTTTTTAGTTGCATGCAAAACACAAACATTAGTAAAACTCCTGAGTAAATGGTAAGTTGTATAGGACTTCCAATCCACTACATTCAGTCTGAATTATTTATTCGCTTCACAACTTACAAATACAACACCATGCCATATTAAGGACATATAGTCATGATATCATGATTTTGCTGTTAAATTATTGAGTTAATACATTTTTAAAAATTTTGATGATTTGTTTCAGTTTAAATGTAAAATTCTTTGTAGTATTTGTAAATACACGTACTGACAAACAAGAAAACATTTTCCTTCTTTACTTTAAATCAGGTGTCTCACACATGTAGCTCAAGGGCTGCATGTGGCCCGCCAAACCGTATCTTGTGGCCCACAAAATTATTGGCATCACAGTGTATCATAAGAGATAACAAAGGTGGTGCGGCCCTTGGACCATCGAAAATGCCCTCATGTGGCACTTGGGGTGGTTTGAGTTTGAGACCCCTGCTTTAAATGATAGACACATCACATATGAATGAAAGGGTTTTGAGGGACTGCAACTGTTTTTCAGTTATACAAAACTGATCAGCTATAAAAAGTTGCTTTCATTTTAAAAAGTTGTAGAACAGAAATAACATATTAGAAAAAAATGTAATTTTTTAATGAGATTAAAGTATAAATGTTTTTAAGAGATTACTCCTATACATTTATTAACATTTTGAACTCCTGAGCAAAGATATAACTATAACAAGCAAAAAAAACCCCCAGTAAAATTTGCTCTTCTTAACTGATTATAGTCAATTATCAGTTGGTTAAGTGGAACTGATTATCGATTATGAAATTCTGACTGATTCTTAAATATTTTGAATTCAAGAGGATTTCTCAGATGAGATTGCTTCTCTTTAAATGTTATGAAATTTACAAATGATCAGTAAGTGTTTAGAAATCACTGGTAAGGAGTTATACACTTATCAATGGGAGAGAGACCTGCATCAGCCATCATTTCATTCATGATTCCATATAACTTGTTGATCCCCATGGGTGTCTTAATGTACCAGCAATGTCTATGTTTTGAGTTTGCCACATTTATTGAAAAGAAAAGGGGACTCTCAGTGACATTTATTTCTGCAGGTTGCTTATCTCTATAAAGTTTTTAAAAGACCTACAAGATCTTTCTGAGAGATTTCAAGTATGGCATATGCTGTTGGTTTTGTTAGTCTGAGAAATAGAATAAAGAATTTTATCAGATTCTGTTTTTACACTGGTAGAATCAGTGGTCCTAATGACAACTTGAAAACCTTATCTAAGTTATTTTTTATTAAGATTATGATGTCCAATTTTATTTTCAGATATGTGTTCTGCTTATTCATCCTTTAAAAGAATATGAAACCAAAACCTATGCTTGCTAACTTGAGTTTGTTGGAGTACTTTGCTGTTTGATTTGAAGTATACCATGAATTCAATAGCCAGCATAGTGTTTAATGTGCAGCACTGTTGATGAGTCTGAACAATTCTTGTTACACTGGAGTTACAGAAGAAAATTAAAGGTTATATTTTTCAAGCAGGTAAAACTTTTTTAAAAAATGGCTTACTTTCTAAACAAAGCAAACGTCTTGAAATGTGTCACATTCTGTTTTACATCATGCATTTGTTTATGTTGATTAACTACGTTTTAAATATTTCAACATTATTCAAAGTATATGAAATGACCAAGCACATTCATTACCTTATATTTATTTTGGTAAGCCTGTTTCTTGTTTTCGTCTGTCTTTCAGTATTGTGAACAAGATACTTGGGAAATGTTACTCCACTGACTTTGAGTTTTTAGCTGCATTAGCTGTTGACTTGGTGTCTTTGGCTGCATTTAAGACTTCACTTGGTGTTTTAGCTGCGTTTAAGACTTGACTTGGTGCTTTTAGCTGCATTGGCTGTTTGATATTGATCACTCAGATGACAACATGGTGTGAGATACTGATCTTGACAGGTGTTTGAGCTGACCTCATACTGGTAGTAGTATTGTTGATCTCATACAGGTGTTAGTATTATTGACTTCATACTGGTGGTAGTATTGTTCATCTCATATTGGTGGTAGTTTTGTTGACCTCATACTAGTGGTATTATTGTTGACCTCCTACTGGTGGTAGTATTGTTGATCTCATACTGGTGTTAGTATTATTGACCTCATACTGGTGGTAGTATTGTTGACCTCATACTGGTGGTAGTATTGTTGACCTCATACTGGTGGTAGTATTGTTGATATCATACTGGTGATAGTATTGTTGATCTCCTACTGGTGGTAGCATTGTTGATCTCATACTGGTGTTAGTATTGTTGACCTCATACTGATGGTAGTATTATTGACCTCATACTGGTGGTAGTGTTGTTGACCTCATACTGGTGGTAGTATTGTTGACCTCATACTGGTGGTAGTATTCTTGACTTCATACTGGTGGTAGTATTCTTGACCTTATACTGGTGGTAGTGTTGTTGATCTCATACTGGTGGTAGTATTGTTGCTTTCATACTGGTGGTAGCATTGTTGACCTCATACTTGTAGTTTCCTTGACCTCATACTGGTGGCAGTATTGTTGATCTCATACTGGTGGTAGTATTCTTGACTTCATACTTGTGGTAGTTTTAACCATTCAAGCCACCACTGTTTGTTGTCAGCATATTTTTGGTATTTTGTATTTTGTATTCTTTGTTATGGGTCAGTCTAAAGGTCTGCATTTTTTATTATTCATCTTTGTACAGGTTAATCCACAAAATAAATTGCCTATAAATATGCAGATGTTTGAACAAATTAAACCCACAAATTGTAGTTTCCACAAAATCGCTTTTTCACAAAACCATGAAAATTGATAACAGTGAAAAAAAATTGATATTAGACGCACCTTTACATTTAGAGTTGCTCTCTCTTGATTGAGATGATTGAATCATAATTTTGCTATAGAGATAGAAAGAAGAAATAAGGTACGCAGGTGAAGAGATTTTGTTGAGTTTGTTTTTTTCTTTAAGATGCAGTTCTTTATTTTAGTAAAATCTTTGCTATGTACAGAACTTCAGAACTTTAAATGAGAACTCATTATTTGTATAAATAATTGGTTTGAATTTCAAAATTATTAAGTATATTTTTCATTTTAAATTGAAGATTTAGTTGGATAATTTATTTAATGACATAGATGTGTTTTTTCACTTTCAGTTTTCTACTCTAAAACTTTTGATTATAATGTTTATGTCTTTGTAGAAAATGTATGATCTGTATACTTGCATTTTTTGGTTTGAATTAATAGAGGATATTTTATTTTCCTACATAAATACCGGATATCATTCATTGTGTGGTAGTAAAACATGAAATTTTGATGAGTGGTGAAGCCACTAGTTAACATGCATCATTTTTGGTGCCACATAATGAAGCATATCTGTGTTTATGTAGGAAAAGAATTTTTTTCTTTATTACTCCAGCATTGAAGTTTACAAGATTATGCTCAATGTTTTGCACAACACCCTCTCCCTAACCCTCACCCCCCTTTTGTAAATTTACCTCAATTTCATAGACTGATCATGTAAACATACGTGACTTAAGAAAGCAAAAGGATTTGGTCGACTTAGATTATAGCAGTAAATTACATTTTTGACATTTTATAAGTTTTTTGACCCTATCTGAAAACAAGGCAAGTCCAATTCAGCAATATGTCACAGCAGTTTTATTATTGATGTCAACTTCAAAGAGACGTGAATGGCATCTGGCCAGATTTCTTCATCAAAGATTAATTTCTACATCATAAATGTAAGGCAGTTTCTATTTATTTGTTGTAACTCAAGAAGTACTCATTTTTATTGCTGCTGCTACAAGTTTATTAGGCACACATAATCAAGCATAGCAAGGCATGATGGGAAATTTTTGAAAATGTAAGGGTATAGTTTTCACATGTGGAAATATGGGAATGAAAAAAATATGAAAATGATTTTGCCAATAAGTCTATGTTTCACACTTAAGTGTATAATAAATGCTTTAATTATGTCATGTTTTGGCAGAGTCATTCCTTTTAATACTAATCACAAAAACTGATAAATAAATTTCAAATTGTAAACCATTCTAAACATTCTAAGGTAGGTACACTACTTGTAACAGACTCATCATTTTATTTCTGGATGAATACTTGTAATAGACTATTTTGAATGAATACTTGTAATAGACTATTTTGAATGAATACCTATAATAGACTCTTTCATGTTTGAATGAATATCATCAATAGCATTGATATTCTGCTGAATATTCACCTAACAAATGGTGTGTTGAGCTACTATACAAAATGTTTGACATTTAACATAATAAATGAATGAAGATACTGGGGCATCACTTCATAAAATTAAATACAGACTGGATCATATTTTCAGGATTTGAGTGTCAAAACTGTTCAAAGAATGTCATGTAGAACTTTCTTTGTCTTAAAGAAACTCTGTGAAGTGCAAATTAGTTCAATTCCTTTCATCTATCTTAGATAGAATTTATTTGTCCATGGTTTCAAGCACAGACAGGAGAGATAATCAAGCACCCATTTTATTCCGAGATTCTACAAGTGTTAGAATCTTTGAGATATGCATTTCTGTGAGTAACTCATCCTTTTGGATCCTGAATTGACTTTATTTAACATGTAATTGATTTTAACATTTAGTCAGGGTACATAACTACAGCATTTAGTATGCCATCCTCCTATGTGTCTGTTCCAGCTTGGTGTTGCATTCAAATGAGAAGGACTTACCTCAAATGGTGCAGAAATAATAGTAAAATGAATTAGCTTGTGTACAGTAGATGGACTAATGTTTGGACTTTTACAATGCTTATACAATACACTGACTAATGTTAGAACATTTACATTTTCTTATACACTACATGGACTAATGTTAGGACTTTTACAATGTTTATACAATACATGGACTATTGTTTGGACTTTTACAATGCTTATACAATACACTGACTAATGTTTGGGCTTTTACAATGCTTATGCAATACATGGACTAATGATTGGACTTTTACAATGCTTATACAATACACTGACTAATGTTAGAACACTTACCTTTCTTATACAATACATGGGCTAATGTTAGGACTTTTACAATGCTTATACAATACATGGACTAATGTTTGGACTTTAACAATGCTTATACAATACATGGACTAATGTTAGAACATTTACATTTTCTGATACAATACATGGACTAATGTTAGGACTTTTACAATGCTTATACAATACATGGACTAATGTTAGTTTAACATTTTTTTATACAATACATGGAATAATGTTAAGACATTTACATTTTTTATGCAATACACTGACTAATGTTAGGACTTTTACAATGATTATATAATACAGCTCTCCCCTATTAAAACACACTTTGTTATAATATTTATCCAGATATAACATGTTAGCACTATGGACTGCAAAATCAAAATTATAAAATTTATAATAAAAACAGAAAATCAAAAATAATTTTTGACATCTATTGGCTGAAATCTTTACATCAATAACTACTGTACTTTTGGACATCACCAGAACATGTTTTCACAGTCACAGTTTAATAAGACACTCTTGTATTCAGGCAAGATGAAATATTGTATTCCTAACAGCCTATTGAAAACCAGAAATTACCCATTTCTTTAATGAGCCATAATTGTCTGTATCAGCTACTGTATTGTATTTGGCTACAGTACACATGACTGTCAAATTTGCCTTTACTGCTGAAGCCACCCCAGCAGTTCAGTGACTTGATCCCTGTCAATAAAGCTTTCTTTTAGCCAGAGTGATATATTTTGTCAACCTTGCATGAAGATTTATCTTAGTGGATAGATCATTTGAATATGAGCAGGCAAGAAGGTGGATAAATTGTGCAGTGTTGTTCAAGAGGGACCCTTGGTTCCATGGCAGCTGGCCACTTTTCTGTGATAATTCCCAGGGGGTGGCTGCCAACAGGACAAGAAGTTCATTGAACCTTAATCATTGGAGTAACAAGGGACCATGTCATTGACGTCATTAGTGTGAAAATCTTCAGAGATTTATCAGTTTTGGACATCATAGTGCATAATTGATAATTAAGTGCTGATGCTCAAGAATACCTACCTACCTACCTACCTATCTATCTATCTATCTATCTATCTATCTATCTATCTATCTATCTATCTTTGATCCTTCAGCAGAATATTTAGATCAACTGAGATTCTTTTCTTTGACAGCTTATGACTATGTGAGTTAATGTGCATACCAACTATTCACATCTTTATTTATTTACATACATAGAATGTATATTACAAAATTGCGGGCCTTCAGTTTGGAGGCCTGAGTGATTTCAAGTATATTTATAATAGGATTGTGAAACGTTCTTTATATTTTCTTGTTTTGAAATAATTTGTATCATTGCTACCTACATTAACTTGTCATTGTCCCTTGTAGCTCTGTAATCTCTATTCTTGAATTAATTCTCAAGCAGTAACATTTGAATGTCAATACAGTTTGAATACTCGCTACTCTTTTTTGTTGTACATTTTTTGGGGGGACCATTTTACCATACACTTTCATACATGCCTTCTATTTCATATCTTATTGTCATTATATTTTCTGAAGTATCTTTGTCTTTTTCAAAAGGTGGCAAATAATTGTTCTGAAAGCTAAGAATTAGTAGGTTTACACTCAATATTACCTCAGACTGAAGGTGCCCACCACCCACGCTGCCTGACCAGCACCCATGCCATCTTGTCAGGAGTAGGACAGGAATCAAGAGGGAGCTTATTTTTCAACCATGATGTGACAAGTCAGTTATTGGCTTTCTCAGCAGTTGAAAAGGTGTCTCATCTACCAAATAGTGCAGAGACCATGCTGCAAGGATTACTGGTATCTGGCTGAACAGGATTGAATAATTGTTTACCAAACCACTCTACTAACTTTTACTAACTCTTTAATTCAACTTTTAATAAATGTCTTCTTTACTACTTAAAACATGACAAAAGTTTGGTAGGCATTAACTCCATTCACAAACATCAATCACAAACATGACAAAACTTAGGTACACAATATAAATTAATTATACATAACAATGTATATTGGGTAACACTTAGAACCTGTTAAGGGGTCCTGTAGACACTTTGGGGTAAAGAATCAAACTATTAAAGAAAGGATTCTTTTTTCACAGTTAAATCCCATTCTCAGCATGAAAGCAGAAGTCATCATAAGTGAAATCAAACCCTTACCATGTGACTACAGATAGTCTGAATTGACCATCAAGGTGTGTATCTCACTGATTTTGCCTGCTGTAGCTTAAATGACTGGGAAGTACAAGTTATGTATGATAAGTGAGCCCATGAGGCACTAGACAAAGAATCAAAAGATGCTTTACACTGTATTTAGTCATGTTAGAATCCAGAGTAGATTCCATTTCAGACCACAGGGTCAAAGCATTTGGTCAAGACGAAACTAAGTTTGAATTGGTATACCATATTCCTGAATGTGCCATCAGCCTTCTGAATGTTATTGAGAACCAGTCTCAGTGTCTCCATTCTGAACCATGGAGTCCAAATGAAAAGGTTCAAGAAGCCTAGATGATGATTGCCCTAAGAATACCATTAGTCTTTGGCAACAGGAATAGTCTGTGTAAAATCACAGCAAGCCTTCATTTTAAGCAATCTCTTGCTACAGTTCATTAACTAAGAATGGATGCCCTGGGACATTTGTACTAAATGGATCTATTAATAATGAGGAAAGTTCACTAAACATGATTTGTGGGTCCTTCCAGATGATTTGTAAGATCTGCATATTGTGGAACAAAGTCTTTTCCATTCCTTGGTGAAGTGTTTGAGTCTTCCCATAGTAGGATGGATGAAATAGGAGGTCTGGACATGACAACATTTTCTATGGGATGAAGGCTGATGACAACTGGGACAAAGGCGATCCTTTTCTATTTGCCTTTTGTCGTCAGTTACTCTTAGAAACAATGTTCTTGTTAGAGAAAACAGCCTGTATGATTTACTCCCCATTTCTCAGATCTTAACTCTAAATCAAAGGCTAAGTTGCAGAATTTTGGGTCCATGCAAAGTTTGCCTCATTGGTATCCTGTTTCCAAACATCCTCTAGATGACCAAGGCAGGGCAGACTGGACAACTTTAGTTGTGATCTAACTTTGGCATTATAGTATTCCTTAATATGACTTGATAAACAACTTACATTAATTTAAAACATAAATGCGGAGATGTTAAAACAAGACCAAGATCAAACTGTCATAAAAGTAAACACGTTCATGATGTTACAAAATGATACAAGTCCAAGTAGTTTAAACAAATCATTGTACTTGATAAATGGTGGTATTATTGTTAGGTTTGGTGTGTGCAAAGAGCACAGCTTTCACCATTTTTAAAACTGTAAATGAACAAGCTGTTTAAGAAGTTACTGTACCAAAAAGCAGAGACAGATCCATTTGCAGAATTATTAAGGACAAAGAAGAATTTGACAACAATAAATTGCACACAAGACAGAAAGACCATAATTAACACTATTTATCATGCAATGATGATAATGCTATTAATACAATTTACCATGCAATGATCATGACATAATTAACTATATTTACCATACAATGATGATGACCTAATTCACTCTATTTGCCATACAATGTTGATGACATAATTAACTCTATTTACCATACAATGATGATTACATAATTAACTCTATTCACCACGCAATGATAATATAACTGATTTTATTTACCATGTAATGGTGATGACATAATTAACTCTATTTACCATACAATGATGATGACCTAATTAACTCTATTTACCATACAATGATGATTACATAATTAACTCTATTTACCATGCAATGATGATGACATAATTAACTCTTTTTACCATGCAATGATGATGACCTAATTAACTCTATTTACCATACAATGATGATTACATAATTAACTCTAGTTAACATGCAATGATGATGACATAATTAACTCTTTTCACTATGCAATGATGATGACATACTTAACTCTATTTACCATGCAATGCTGATGACCTAATTAACTCTATTTACCATACAATGATGATGACATGATTGACTCTATTTACCATACAATGATGATTACCTAATTAACTATATTTACCATGCAATGATAATGACACAATTAACTCTATTTACCATGCAATGATGATGACCTAATTAACTATATTTACCATGCAATGATGATCACACAATTAACTCTATTTACCATGAAATGATGATTACATAATTAACTCTATTTCCCATGCAATGATGATGGAATAATTAACTCCTTTTACCATGTAATGATGATGACATAATTAACTCTTTTTACCATACAATGATCATGATATAATTAACTCTATTTACCATGCAATGATGATGACCTAATTAACTATATTTACCATACAATGATGATGACATGATTAACTCTATTTACCATACAATGATGATTACATAATTAACTCTATTTACCATGGAATGATTACATAACTGAAATTATTTACCATGTAATGGTATGACCTAATTAGCTCTATTTAACATACAATGATGATTACATAATTAACTCTAGTTACCATGCAATGATGATGACATAATTAACTCTTTTTGCCATGCAATGATGATGACATAATTAACTCTATTTACCATGCAATGATGATGACCTAATTAACTCTATTTACCATACAATGATGATGACATAATTAACTTTATTTACCATACAATGATGATTACATAATTAACTCTATTCACCATGCAATGATTACATAACTGATTTTATTTACCATGTAATGGTGATGACATAATTAACTCTATTTACTACACAATGATAATTAAATAATTAACTCTATTTACCATGTGATGATTACAGAGCTGATTTTATTTACCATGTAATGATGATGACATAATTAACTTTATTTACCATGCAGTGATCATGACATGATTAACTCTATTTACCATGCAATGGTGATTGCATAACTAACTCTATTTACCATGCAATGATCATTACATAATTGATTTTATTTGCCATGTAAAGATGATGGCATAATTAACTCTATTTACCATGCAGTGATCATGACATAATTAATTCTATTTACCATGCAGTGATCATGACATAATTAACTATATCATGCAATGATGATTACATAATTAATTTTATTTACCATGTTATGATGATGACATAATTAACTCTATTTACCATGCAGTGATCATGACATAATTAACTCTATTTACCATGCAATGGTGATTACATAATTAACTCTATTTATTATGCAATGACGATTGCATAATTGATTTTATTTAAGATGTAATGATGATGACATAATTAACTCTATTTACCATGACATGGTGACTACATAATTAGCTCTATTTAACATGCAATAATGACGACATAAATAACTTTATTTACCATGCAATGATGATTATATCTCTTACACCATGCTTAGTAAGCTTTTAACAGATTTCAGTAACTTCACCAACAAAAAATGGAGTTTAAAGAATAAAGATAATCTTTCCAATTTCTTTAAACTAGTGTACATTTGACGACTTGATAGTACATGAGCTTGTACCAGACA
>JAECUM010075161.1:0-14236 GCA_016617855.1 Megalonaias nervosa | reverse complement strand
CAAGGTCGTTACTTTTAAATTCACATTACTTCCAAGGTGTACGCCTTAATTTAACTGACCAATCGAAATCAGCGGTTCCTAATTTTCCCAAGATAATTATTCCTTTCGTCAGATTTGACAGCCTAAAATCTGAAAACTACGATGCATATCAACATCCATTTGAAAATGACTATTTGACATGGGATTCACCTCAAACGGTTATGGTTGGTAGCTCTAATGTTTACTTTCTCAGGACAGCATGGCGATGCCCGGGTCAGTTCTAAATGGGCCGTAGATGCTGGCCTTTCAAGTTTAACACTGACATGAAGAAAAGGTCGAAGTGACCCTCGACAAAGGCTTTTCTGGCTTGACTGTAATAAAATTTTAATGCACAATGAATTCAATTTTAAGGTTCCATACTTACTCAAAGTTCGACACATTATATATATATATATATATATATATATATATATATATATATATATATATATATATATATATATATATGCTTCCGTAGACGATGTAAATTATGTTTGTATAATATTACAACGAACAATGGAGGTTAGACATTGCTACCCACAACTTTACATTTACTGTTAATACACCAAGTGAGACCGCTTAGGTGGCCTAGTGGTTGGAGCGCACGCCTCGGATGTGAGAGGTCGCGGGTTCGAACCACTGCCGAGTCATGAAAAAATGGTACTAGCAACTGCCTCGCTTGGCCCTCCGCATTAAGAGGTTAGTGTTAAGACTGGTCGGCCTGGTGTCAGGATAATTTGACTGGGTGACTAGACATCACACTGCAAACATCTTAGCGATATGACTAAACAATTGTTAAAGCTACGTTAAAAATACAACACACACACACACACACACACACACACACACACACACACACACACACACACACTACCAAGTGTATAGAAGACACATTTGAACTTTTCCTATGGGTTGGAAAAGATAAACCAGACAAAGACCGATTTCCCACCTCCTGCTCCCTGCCCCCCCCCCCCACTTCCGTTATTATGTTGTGTATCGATGAAAGGGCTAAAAAGCTCTATGGACCGACCTCTGTATCAACATGATCCCCATCCTTCCACCCATCTCTGTGCATCAGCCACACCCGTCCGCTTCTTTCTCACTCCTGTATCTAAGTAAAATGAGTAGTCTACGGACAAATGTTTGGTAAAAAAAAAATAAAAAAAAAATAACCATCTCTGTGGATGAGTGGGTGATTTATTTTATTCTCATCACCTACTTATGCTCAAAAGTAATATATATTATAAGGTTGGTATGGCAGTGCATAATAAAAGCAGTGATTAGGGAAAATGAGACAGGGGGTGGAGCTACTCCCTATCATTGATTGATTCATTGATGTAAAGAGGGATAGATCGTTAAATCATTACATCAATTTACTGATTGATCTATAGATTGAATATTTGATTGGTTGTTTGATTGATCGATCCATGAATCAATTGATTAATTGATTTACCTTATTTTTATATACTCCAGGCGTGTAGAGGCTTTTTCTAGTCATATACCATTATTTTAGTTCAGTAGTTTCACTGCGTGCCACAACAAGGCAATGGCTATTTTTGAACAAACATGTAATTACTCTGCTATTAAAATAGTCTGTTGTTATGCAAGTAAAACATTCCAAAATCAATATTAGTCTCCCACTGTCTGGCTTGTCTGTTTGTGGCTGAAAACACCTCCATAAAGTTGTAATTTTCTGACGCCCTGTGGGATTTTGAACTTTTGCAACAACGACAAAAAAATAAGATCTGATAAATTTTATTTTATGGGGACTTGGAAACACTATTTTTGTATAGAAATTAAGCAAACAACGTCTATCACCAAGCCCTTCTCAATGCCAGTATTCAAACCCTTCTCAATGCCAATATATTTGGGTCCTTTTCAATGGCAATATGTCTAGACCCTTCTCAATGCCAATATGAATGGCCCCTTCTCAATGCAACTATGTCTGGCCCTTCTCAATATTAATATGCCGGACCCTTCACAATCCCAATATGTATAAACCCTTCACATTGCCAATAAGTCGGACCCTTCACAATGCTAATATGTTGGACCCTTCACAATGACAATATGTCGGACACTTCACAATGTCAATATGCCTGGACCCTTCACAATGCCATGTCTGACCCTTCACAATGCCAGTATGTCGGACCCTTCAAAGTGCTAATAAGTCGAACCCTTCACAATGCCAATATGACTGAATCAATCACAATGCCAATATGTCTGAATCCTTCTCAATGCCAGTATGTCTGGATCCTTATCAATGTCTATATGTCTGGGTCCTTCTCAATGTCTATATGACTGGGTCCTTCTCAATGCCTGTATGTCTGGGTCCTTCTCAGTGCCAATATGTCTCGACCCTTCTCAATGCCAATATGTCTGGGTCCTTCTCAATACCTATATGTCTGGGTCCTTCTCAATGCCTATATGTCTGGGTCCTTCTCAATACCTATATGTCTGGGTCCTTCTCAATGCCTATATATATCGACCCTTCTCAATACTAATATGTCCGGACCTTCTAAATACAAATGCATTTTGGCCACTCACAATGCCAATATAGGGTCAGACCACGATGAAAATATGTTTCCGGTTCGGCCTGGAGCTAAGTAGTTCTGTCTAATTTACAGGTGTTGTTTGGCTGTGCCTTTCACTGAATTTATGACAGGGGCTGATTTTTACCATGGAATCGTCGCGAAGGAGTCATTCTTTATTTTGTGATGCCTTTTATTGTGGATGTAAAAGCAATGTGGTGGAAGTGCATAGGTGTCATCTGTCGAATTTTGAAGAAGTACTGGATCCTAAAGTTGAATAAATTGTGCATTAAAATTTTATCATAGTCAAGCCACAGAAAAGTCTTTGAGAAAGTTCACTTTGATATTTCCCTTATTTTATCTCTGAAACATAAAAGGGACTACGTTTAAGCTTCAGTGGAATTGACCCAGTCATCGTAATGGTACATTGGCAGAGAGTACATTAGAATTACCGACCGTATCTGTGGAGGGGAGCTTATGTCAAATAATTGATCTTCAAAGTAAAGCTAATTGCATCATATCCTAGGCTGTCAAAATCTGACGAAACACATGATTATTTTGAGGAAAATATAGGAACAGTTGCTTTCGATTGGTCAGTTAAAGTTAAGGCGTACACTTTAAAAGTAATCTGAATTTAAGGTAGCGACTTGGCTCAGAATTGTTTAGTCCAATTTTGCTTGCGAGAAGTCGAATTTGAGACTTCTGTGGAAAAACCTGAGAATAGAGTTTTCCCTCGTTAAAAAAGTAAAGAGGCCAGATAGTTGTCTTGAAAGGAAAGGACAGGCTATAGTGCTAGGACGCACGATTGTGTGGGGAAAAAACAGCATTAAGGGAACAGCTTTCTATATTCCTCCCCGAGAAACCCGACGAGGACAGTCCAAGAGGGAAGTCCGGAAATAGAGAGTTCAGAATAGAAGGGTTAAGAGGAAGAACCAAGCATACACGCTAGACGTGGAATACACAAAGTCAAGAGAGAACGGCGCCAGGTGATGCAAGTCAGGCGTGGACATTGTACTCTTTTCACCACTCGTTACTATGATGAACGAATCCGTAAATTGAATAATGCTATTAAATTCCATTGATGTAAATCGGTTGGATTGTAATTGCAAATTTAGCTTATGTATTAATTAATTAAATTTATTTTGTTTATTTGTTTAAGGGGGCTCGATTTGTTTATTTCTTCTCAATAGTCTTGCTTAGTTCTCTGTCAATATTCTATCTATCTACTCACACTGGGCAATAACATCGAGGGAGGTCATTCCCTAGATAACGATCGCCAAATCGTTAACAGGGGGGCACACACGCATGTCTCACGTCACACGACACCTCCTCCCCCCCCCCCCTTACACAGTGGGGTCTATCGTCCGGGATATTTGAACAAGTGAATGACAGAGCTGACTGGGCAGATATTGAATAGAAATAGGGTAACACAGCAGTGATAAATTTGGTTATTATTTAAGCAAAGAATTACGAGTGTGAATCGAGTCAATGTCTATGCATTGTGTAATATGTGCATGCCATTGTTGATATTTTTTTAATGGTTCTTACGACATTGTAAGAAATTAAGATTCCGTACCTGAACTGCTGATAGTGTGGTCGTTGTCTGAACTCAGGTTAATTCAGAAGAAATATTGCCTTTAGTTACTCTTCTGAGAAGAGATAATTAAAGAAGTCCCGAGGGAGTAATTGCACATTTGGCGCGAGCAAGATGAATTTGGGGAAAAATTCTGAATTTTGTACTGCCAAAAGCTGTTAGGTTGTTTGAGTGATTTAAGTAAGTCTGTAGGTTAAGACCTTACTAGAATAGAATACGGGTAAGTATTCTTAAGGAAGCTGTCTCCTGTAAGGCAGTAAGAAGTTAGTGAATACTTATGCTAAGTAAATTGGTTAGTGATACAGTCGAGTAGACTAGGATGGCAACTGATGGACAGTTAGTCAGAGAGTTTAAGTCTATTGGTAAAGACGAATTAGGTTATGAAGGGACCCAGTTAGCGGAATTTGTAAAGCGGAGTCTCAAGGAATACAGAGAACAGCAGGCGGCAGAAAAAGAAAGAAAAAGAATCAGACAAGCAGAAGCAAGGGAAAAGGAACGGGAAAGAGAAAGAGAAATCGAATTAGCCAGATTGCAAGCCGAAGAAAGAGCCAGGGAGAGAGAACATGCGTTACCCATGGAGAGACTAAGGATCGAAGCGGAATCTAGGAGGGGCGAAGAACTGAATGAACATTCAGGACCCTCAAGTAAAAGATCAGAGGATAGACGTATCGTCCAGATAACCATGCCGGTGTTTAACGACAAGTACGAACTCATCGATAACTTTTTTACCGCAGTTTGAAAAGTTAGCTTTAATCCATCATATACCCAAAGACCAGTGGGCCATTAATATCTCTGCATTTTTACCAAGGATGTCTACCATAATATGGCACCCACTGAAGTAGATGACTACGACGCTCTCAAGAAAGCGCTGTTACGGCATTACGAGTTGTCGGCTGAAAGCTTTCGCAAACTTTTCAGAGAGTCGTCTAAGCGAACCACGGAGACACACGCACAATTTCATACTCGTGTGCGCGTGCTCTTCGATAAATGGATTAAAATGGCAGGTGCCGCGCTTACTTATGAAGGCATAGGGAAAGAGATCTTGAAAGAACATGTCCTCAGTACGTTTCGGAAGACCTGATCGTATTTTTAGCGGAGCGTGATTTCGCAACTTAAGAAGATATCAGTGTGATGGCTGAGCGATTTGAGAGTGCACACTCTCGTCCGACCACATGGAGTGGCAGGGATCGAACCAGCGTCACTGATTTTAGGAGAGCTAACGGTTTGACACCTCATAGGCGGAATGATCAAAATGGTGGGAAGCTAGGGACTGATAATCTCAGCCGTGATCAGTTTCGTGGCTCAGGAAAGTCCCAAGGGGTAGATAAAGGTACCCCTGGTAAGAAAGATGAAGTTGTTTGCTACGGTTGCAACAAACCTGGCCATATTCTCAAGAACTGCAGGAAATATCGTCCCACAATAAATGTAGTGATACCAGACACTGGTAGAAAGTGTAAACCTGTGGAATGGTCGAATACAGCAACAGGTACGGTAAATGGAGAGAAGTCTGCTGTGTTGTATGACACCGGTTGTAGTTATCCAGCTTTGGTGGATAGCAAATTTGTCAAACCTGCTGATTATACAGGTGAGACAGTGGAAGTTCAATTTGCTAATAGGAGTAAAGATTCCCTTCCAGTTGTTTACATCAATCTTGATTCGCCAAATGTGAAAAGACGAATTCAAGCAGCGTGCTTGTCAGGGTTGTCGCATGATGTAATTTTAGGATGTAGGTATGTGTTGCCACAGCCTAATCCTATGGCGTGTACACCCGTACACGTGGGGTCCGTAGAGACGAGGTCTATGAAGCGAAGGTCAGGATCGAAGCCGCTGATCCCCTCGACTTCGCCCATAGATAATTTGCTACCTGGTGAATTAAGGAGACTTATAGAGGAAGATTCTACCCTTAACAGGATACGCGGGTATGCAAACGAGAAGTCCGTGCAGAACTTACCTGACGGTGAGGTGAAGTTCGCGCTGAAACGGGGTATTTTGTATCGATACGCCCGGAAAGGAGCCGAGAGGTATAAGCAAGTGATTGTACCTCGATCTAAGGGAGAAGTGCTTAGGCTAGCACATGAGAGTCTACTCGGTAGTCACATGGGTGTGGCAAAGACGAGAGATAGGTTAGTGAGGGAGTTCTACCGGCCAGGTGTGTATGGGGATGTAAGGAGGTTTTGTCTGTCGTGTGACAAGTATCAGCGGGTGGCACCTAAGACCTCACATCGCCAAGTGCCACTAGGAACCACCCCTCTGATTGATGAACCTTTCTCAAGGGTGGCTATGGATTTAATAGGTCCAATAAAGCCTGCGTCAGAAAGTGGTAATCGTTATGTGTTAACGATTGTTGATTATGCTACCCCCATACCCGGAGGCCGTTGCGTTGAAGAACATTGATTCAGTTACGGTGGCTGAAGCTTTGTTAGGAGTTTGGTCTAGAGCTGTTGTTCCTGAAGAGATACTAACTGACCAAGGGACGCAGTTTGTTAGCCAGGTGATGGAAGAAGTGAACCGGTTACTTTCCATTAGGCACCTGACTACTACCCCGTATCACCCGCAGTGCAATGGTCTAGTAGAGCGTTTCAATGGGACGTTGAAGCAAGCTCTAAAGAAGTTGTGCGAAGGTCGACCCAAGGACTGGGATCGATACCTTCCCGCGATACTTTTCGCGTACCTCGAAGTACCCCAAGTTAGTTTAGAATTTTCACCTTTTGAACTAGTCTTTGGGAGGACAATGAGAGGACCCATGGCTGTATTGAAACAGTTATGGACGGATGAGAAGGCATCCAAGGAACTACGAACAACGTATCAATATGTTGTTGACCTCTGTAACAAGCTGGTGGAAGTTTGCAACTTGGCCCAGAAGAATCTCCGTGGCGCACGGGGACGTCAAGCCAAGTACTACGACAAGAGGGCGAAGGAACGGAAGTTTGAAGTTGCTGACAAGGTGTTATTATTGTTACCGTTGGAGCACAACAAACTCCAAGTATCCTGGAGAGGACCGTTCGTTGTAACGGAGAAGAAGGGTGGACAGAACTATCGTGTCAAGGTGGGAGACAAAGAAAAGTTGTACCACGTTAACCTTCTTCAACGCTATCGTGAAAGGGAGACACCTACTGAGTTCGTGGTTGCTACAGTTGTGAATGAAGAACCCGACGACAATGGAGGAGTGGCGGAAGTACTTCCTAGTTGTCCTTTGAGAGGAATGAAACCTACGTCGACGTCGTCCTTGACGTAACGTTAACGTCAGAACAACGTGAAGAGGTGGAGGAGATACTCCACGACTACGCAAGTGTCTTGACCGAAAGACCAGGCATGACGGACTTGGAGGAGTTCAGTTTGAAGTTACTGGATGAAACTCCTGTGAAACTGAAACCCTATCCACTGCCTCATGCGAAGTTAGAAACCGTACGGAACGAAATTCGAGGTATGCTTGACTTAGGGGTCATTGAACCAGCCAAATCCGCATATAGTTCACCGGTTGTTTTGGTACAGAAGAGGGATGGTGATCACCGCTTTTGTGTTGACTATCGGAAATTAAATAGGATCACGGAATTTCAGGTGGAAATGTTACCAGATCCTGACTCAATATTCGCCGGAGCAACCAACGGATATTGACAAATTCCAGTTCGTAAGGAAGACCGTCCAAAACTTGCCTTTGCAACACCAGATGGGACCTACCAATTGGTAGTCATGCCATTCGGGGTCCAGAATGCACCCATCATTTTCACCCGAATGATGAGGAAACTGCTAGAACCTTTAAGAGGGACCGGAGTTTCGAATTTCATGGACGATTTGTTATTGGCGACACCAACTTGAGAAGAACACGTGGTCTTACTGAGAAAAGTTCTGGAACGACTTAAACAGACAGGGCTTACCGCCCGACCGTCTAAATGTCACAAAGGATTTCGGAGACTGACTTATCTAGGACACACCCTCAGTGGAGATACATTAACCCCAGACAGTGCTAAAGTCGACCAGCTACGGAACGCCGCACGTCCAACTACAAAAACGGAAGTGCGATCGTTTTTAGGACTTGCAGGTTATTATCGTAAGTATGTTGCAAATTTCAGCGCTATTGCTAGTCCATTGACTGACTTGACAAGGAAGAAGGCTTCGACGAAAGTTGTTTGGACCGATGCTTGTGAGGGCATTTCAGACATTGAAGGATAGGTTGACGTCAGACGCCGTAGTAAGACTACCGGACGTGACGACGGACTTTGTCTTACGTACCGACGCTTCTGACCGTGGTCTTGGTGCAGTTTTACTGCAGGAACATGATGGGAACTTATTCCCGGTTGCATATGGTAGTAGAAAGTTGTTTCCTGCAGAGCGCAAGTATTCAGTTACCGAAAAGGAATGCTTAGCGATTTTCTTTGGAATCTCCAAATTTCAGCGCTACCTGTATTGGCGAAAGTTTATTCTGGAAACTGACCACCAACCGCTTGCTTATTTGGCCCAAGCTAAATTGACGAATGGTCGTTTAATGAGATGGTCATTATTTCTTCAGCAATATCAAATTCAATTGCGTTACATTAAAGGGAGTGCCAATGTAGGAGCACATTGTTTGAGTAGATTATTTGATTCTGAGGTGAAGAGGTCACTTCAGGACATGTAAACAATGATTTGGAATGAAACTTCATAATTCGGAGAGCAAAATCCCAGGTTTTACTCTTAAAGAGGGGCCTATGTAATGTATCGAATTTTGAAGAAGTACTGGATCCTAAAGTTGAATAAATTGTGCATTAAAATTTTATCATAGTCAAGCCACAGAAAAGTCTTTGAGAAAGTTCACTTTGATATTTCCCTTATTTTATCTCTGAAACATAAAAGGGACTACGTTTAAGCTTCAGTGGAATTGACCCAGTCATCGTAATGGTACATTGGCAGAGAGTACATTAGAATTACCGACCGTATCTGTGGAGGGGAGCTTATGTCAAATAATTGATCTTCAAAGTAAAGCTAATTGCATCATATCCTAGGCTGTCAAAATCTGACGAAACACATGATTATTTTGAGGAAAATATAGGAACAGTTGCTTTCGATTGGTCAGTTAAAGTTAAGGCGTACACTTTAAAAGTAATCTGAATTTAAGGTAGCGACTTGGCTCAGAATTGTTTAGTCCAATTTTGCTTGCGAGAAGTCGAATTTGAGACTTCTGTGGAAAAACCTGAGAATAGAGTTTTCCCTCGTTAAAAAAGTAAAGAGGCCAGATAGTTGTCTTGAAAGGAAAGGACAGGCTATAGTGCTAGGACGCACGATTGTGTGGGGAAAAAACAGCATTAAGGGAACAGCTTTCTATATTCCTCCCCGAGAAACCCGACGAGGACAGTCCAAGAGGGAAGTCCGGAAATAGAGAGTTCAGAATAGAAGGGTCAAGAGGAAAAACCAAGCATGCACGCTAGACGTGGAATACACAAAGTCAAGAGAGAACGGCGCCAGGTGATGCAAGTCAGGCGTGGACATTGTACTCTTTTCACCACTCGTTACTATGATGAACGAATCCGTAAATTGAACAATGCTGTTAAATTCCATTAATGTAAATCGGTTGGATTGTAATAGCAATTTTTGCTTATGTATTAATTAATTAAATTTATTTTGTTTATTTGTTTAAGGGGGCTCGTATTTGTTTATTTCCTCTCAATAGTCTTGCTTAGTTCTCTGTCAGTATTCTATCTATCTACTCACACTGGGCAATAACATCGAGGGAGGTCATTCCCTAGATAACGATCGCCAAATCATTAACAGGGGGGCACACACACACGTTCACGTCTTCTTCCTCCCCTCCCCCCTCCCTTTACAATAGGTAAAGTAAGTATGAAATATGGTCAAGAACTATGTTTTTCTTGACCCGGATATGGAATCACGACCCTACTAGCATTTGCCAAACCGTCATTCAAAGAAAATTTAGGGTAACACATGACAAGTTGTAGTGTGTGTTAATGTACTATGGCATTGTCTCCCCTAGGAATCCTAGTGTCTGGAATCTTGGTCTGAGTTCAGCTGGGGGAAATGCATGTAGGTCATATATAGTGAAATAATTAGTGGTCTCACCCTATATATATATATATATATATATATATATATATATATACTTTCTTATATATATATATATATATATATATATATATATATATATATATATATAGCTCTTCTTAGTGCCAGTATGTCGGGGCGAATGACAGTGGAGGAGATTTAACAGCCGCGCGCGAGGCTTTGCTGAACGAGACAACCTGTAACAGATGATTGAGATTACAGGTATTGTTGTAGTTGATCTTTTTCCATATATTAATTGGAGCACCACGTCTCTTACATTCTCAATAATCGCTCTGGTCCTGGCTTAATGAAGTAAAAACCTAATTAATATCATAGAGGAAGAGCAGAACTGGTACTATGAGAGAGAGAGAGAGAGAGAGAGAGAGAGAGAGAGAGAGAGAGAGAGAGATTGGGCCTGAATGGTCCCGTAAAACGTAAATTTTATCTCGTAGCTGCTAAAAGACTACTAACAATTTATCAAAAAAGCCGGTACAAAACGTGACCACCAAAAACGATAATTGTTTGGTAAGACGTTTTAACAGCATGCCCAGCAGCAGCGCACCGTCAGCCGGTGTTGGGTGTAGAGCTATTAGACGCCATAGCGGACAAAAGCGGGTCCAATGAGAAAGTTGCAGTTGAAATTTCGATGTCGTATGTCGAGAAATCCAATATCACGTGTTGGATCAAATTCCATGTCCTTAAAGTTCCATTTTCAAGACCGAGATTTTAGATTTTATATGTTGAATTATGAAGTGGTGGTTTAAAGTTCTATTTCCTATGTCAACGTTGTACGGTGTATATTTTGAATTACACAACGGTGGTTGAAATTTCAATATCATATGTCGAGAATCCCTAATTCACACGTTGAATGTAACTGTTTGTGATGAAAGTTCCATTTCATATGGCGAGTATTTAGATTTCATCTGTTGAATTTCACAGCAGCGAGAAACAGCCTCCTTGTTTAAAAATAATGCGTTCCGTTCACGAGAGCGACCTCTAGCGAAGAAATTCATAGTTATTCTCGACCTGTGGATGGTAACTTTCAAACTGTAAATGCAAGAAATGTAATGGCGCCTATAATTGAGTACATGAATGATGTATCTTAATCAGTGGCGTAGCTTGGGGAGGGTGGGGGGGTGGGTGGGACAGTTGTCCCCGGGCGCCATGTGCCAGGGGCGCCAAAATGAGGAAAATACAACTATTCGTTATCTCAGATGCACTCGAAGGGGGAGCCAAGTTTATGTTTTGTCCCCGGGCGCTAAGTACCCTCGCTACGCCACTGATCTTAATACTCGATATTATTTCGAATTGTTAGAGTGGACATTGTGTAATGTTAATTTTAACATCAATACATCATTTCACCATATAAAAATAGCAATTCTGACAAGCACAATAAAATGTCCAACCACCGCTGTGTAATTCAACAGATACAATCTAAAAACTCAGCATACGAAATGGAACTTTCAGCACAATCAATGTGATTCAACATGTTAAATTGAAACTCTCGACATATGACATTAAAATTTCAACAACCGACGTGTAATTCAGAAGATACAATCTAAAAACTCGACATTGGACATCGAATTTTCAACTAGCGCTGTGTAATTCAACAGATGAAATCTAAATACTCAACATATGAAATGGAACTTTCAACATAAACTCTTTAAACCAATACGAAAATTATGAATTCTCGACGTATGACATTTAAATTTCAACCACCGCCGTGTAATTCAAACGACACAACCCAAAACCTCGGCATAGAAAATATAACTTTCAGTCACTACTGTTTAATTGAACAGATACAATCTAAAATTTCGACCTAGAAAATGGAACTTTAAGGACAAGCATTTTTGATACAACACGTGAAATTGGAATTCTGGACATGGCATTAGAATTTCAACGGCAACGTTCTGATTGGACAAGCTTTTGTCCGCTACGACGCCTCATTCAAATCTATCTGACCACCGTCAGCCAGTGTTGAGTATAAAACATGCTGGAAAAGGACACTAACAGATTTTATTCCAGAAACTGCTTCGTTTTAATTTAAATAGTATAGCCATGTATTATCTTAAATGCTTTAAAAATACAAAAATCACACAAAATCTCTTGCCCACTATGAAATACAGTCCTGTAGATGAAAGCATTGTATATGCATAAAATTCAAATGGTGTACAAAATACAAAGAACTCTCCACACACACACACACACACACACACACATACACACACACACACACACACACACACACACTTTTACAGAATTCCACAAGTTTTAAAGCACAAAGATGAAGTATATCCCATTTAAAAAATAATAAAGAAAACAATGGATCAACGATGAACTATCAAGATTTACGACAATTTATTTTCAACTTCGGATAGAACTAGCTGAAGCCAGATTTCTCCAGACGAAAACAGTTTTATAAACCTTTCAGTACAATGTGAGATTTCGAAGTGATATCCCTCTACTTTTATTACGTTTCATTTTTGTTTGGTCTTTTATCAACCAAAATAATCTACCAAACTGAGATTAATGGTGATCGTTTGCTTCGATAGACCTATATTTCTTTGTCATGCGCGTGTCATAAACCGACGGCATCAGTTCTCTCTCTCTCTCTCTCTCTCTCTCTCTCTCTCTCTCTCTCTCTCTCTCTATATATATATATATATATATATATATATATATATATATATATATTCAAGAAAAGAAACGGAAAATCAATTCCTATTTGGATTTTCGATCATTGCCACATTCTTCAGGCCTCTTATTGACATAGATTGAATGACTGTCTCCGCAAGAGGAATGGATAGTACCTATGTATTGGCTTTGGTCTGCAAACTCCAGCCCCTGAGCGGAAGGGATCGATCGGCAGACGCGTCACCGAGCTGACAGTCGGCTTCTGGTGCGCCGATATCTCCAATCAGGACCAAATAATTAGCTTCTTTAGTGTGGAGAATAAGAATATATCCTTATTTGTTTGAAAAAGGTTTATTTTCGATCAATGCAATGGTTGAAAAACAACTGCAAGGGAATGGGATGGGCAAGTTATACCGTACTGTCCTGAGATCACCGCGTGAAATGACATGTAATGAGCGCATTCGACTACTTGCTTTCCTAACCTACTTGTGCTACATCTTAGTTTATTGATGTTTATTTCAAATGCAAACTATGTCCAATGTATTTTTCAGAGATTCTTTTTAAAAGGTTGAATATATTTTGTAAATAGTTTATACTAAAATAGAACCATTAAGTTTGCCATGACTTTCATGATGTAGTCATTCCAAAACAACGTCACTTAAAACGCTGGAGAAAAGTGGGAAATTAAAAAAAAAGCCATTTCATCTTTGCAATACATATTTCAAGCTCTTCATCTGTGATTTTTACACGCAAGGCTAAATGTGGTAAATATCATTTTGTGATTCTCACATTCATTTAGAAAATTATATCTTTATCACATTCGATCGGGACGGTACGCGCTATTTACAATAATTGGTCATTATTTTACGTTACACTATCAATAATAACTGCATACACACATTTTATTTAAATTAGCCATGTTTTGTTGAAATAAAATATTGCAATGCATATCATGACGAATCTCTTCCACATGATTCAGATAAGAGGGTGATAAATACTCCCAGGGAAGTGGGGGACTGTGGCTACCGTGTCGTTTACAACTATTTTGAATAACAGGCACACTGATCATTGGGTTGATTTGCGAATACGAATTTCGCTTTTAATCTTCGACTATATTTTTCCTGTTTTGTGCAGCCGGTACAGTCTGTCAGCTAATCAGATGCGCTGTGTTATCTCAAATGAGCTATATAATGACGTCAAGTGGATGAAGAGATGAAATCGATTCAATTTCTCAACCTTGAAGAATTGCCTCTGTCTGTCTGTTTCAGTCGTCAGTGTGACAGCTTTGACATATCGATCGCAGCTGAATGACTTAGGTAATTTCATTTTATTTGTTGTTGTTGTTGTTCTTCTTCTTCTTATTATTATTATTATTATTATTATTATTATTCTAGTCTGTACCATCAGTATGTGAAAAGCTACGCAATAT
>JAECUM010075158.1:0-10495 GCA_016617855.1 Megalonaias nervosa | reverse complement strand
ATGTATGTGAAGGATTAGGATTTTATATGTCAATTAGATGTTTCACTTATAAATGAAGTATGCTTCAGTTTTTTCACTTATACATTACTTATTAATGAATTATAAGTGAAATATGAGTCATTCACTTGCTACACTTATAAATGAAGTATAAGTGAAATGTGAGCTATCCTCACATCTGAAAAATAAATGGAGATAGCACCATCAACGGTATCGTACACATGTTTATTCTAGATCACATCACTTTTCTCTTGATTGCTATGGAAAAATGTCTGAGTACACGTGCATATTTGCGAGAATCTTCTCTCCATGATTTAAAAAACATCCCGAGAAATAGGAAAGCCATTACAAGCTTGCATGTGATTTGCTTAACTTGTCACTCTATTGTCGATAACTGTCAACACAATTGCTTTGATAACTGAAGTTTGGCAGGTGCAGAAGTAAATAATACTGATCTGCAAAATGTGTGACTTTTGATTATGAGGTGGAAGATTATATATCTCATCTGATGTATTAAATGCCTTAGTCCAATCTACACTGCAACAACATAATATGCCTGCCCAACTGCAGCCCATAGACTGACAAAATACAACACAATCTTGTACTTACCAGCATGATAGCCCCATGACCATTGTTCATGGCAGTTATGTACAGGTTGTGTGATTAGTGGCTGCACATGTACTGGTATTGCATGCCATGAGTTTTCACAAATTTATGTGCAAAACAATGACTATTCGAATGCAAAAATTGAGTCAGTTTGAAAACAAGGTTTCCATGGTAGATCTCTGTGGATATTACTCGGAACATGTTACTGTTACTTGCATATTTATCATTAGAAAAGCCAGTGTCCAGACCATTAACAAGGCCAATAACTACCATTACTGAATAATAATAATAATAATAATAATAATAATAAGAATAATAGCAAGAGCAGCAACAACATTTACAGTAACAAAAGCAGTGGCAGGTATAACAGGTCTGATAATAAGAATAAACAAACTGATAAGATTAAGATAATGAATTTTATAAATAATTATTGATTTTTTTAATATTTGGTTTTCAGGTGAAAAATATATTTTCTTTCCCTCACATACACACACAGTTTGTAATAAATTTAAGAAGCAAGTACCTGCACTTATGAGAAATGCTGTGTCTGGGTATTCATGAAGCTTGTGATATGGTATTTAAGCTGGCGTATTAGTTATAATTTAATTGATTAAGTGTAGTTTAAGTAATACACAATGCATCCTTCTCTAGTCCTTGCTGGGCCTCTCTTTGTGTACTATAGTTTCTCTGCCCAGACATGATGTCATTGCAGCCAATATCAGGAGTCAAGCTAGACTTGAATTTTAGGGAGAAGTGACTTCTCCTTTTGGACAGAAAAGAGAGAAGTGAGAGCTCAACAGGGAGAAGTGGATGTGAAGCAAGAAATGCAATATATATATATATATATATATATATATATATATATATATATATATATATATATATATATAGTGTGTGTGTGTGTGTGTGTGTGTGTGTTCTCTTATTTGAATTATGCCCTCTATTTCCCAGTATTCATATTTGCATTTAGCATTGGATTTAAGCAATACTTTATTTTCAAGTAGAAAATTTTCTGAGTTATTTTGGCCATATCACTTGAAAAGAGAATAATAGAAACAACATTGTAACAAATTTTAACTGAGTAACCAGATTACATTATTGTAAATGCAAGTTAGTAAAAATGCTTAATCAACTACCCTTAATCAATTTTTAAAAAATACTTTAATAAAGTTCACAATAATGGCACTTTGAAAGAGTTCTAAAATCTTTTGAAACAACCCCAGTACCATGTAGATGGAGGCAAATGCACACGTGTTCAGATCATACTGTTCGCCCTAATTTCTTTGTTGCAAATAAAACATTACCGTAACTATTCATACATAACACTAAAATGAATAAAATTACAGACATTGCTCCTTTATAGTTAGTATATGAACTATACCCTTTTTTCCAACCGAATCAACACAGACATGTGAGTGCATCTATTTTTAGAAGGAGCGATTTTCGTAATGTTACTGCTCACTTTATATAGCTTCATTTCAGCAGTCCATTGATAGGATTGCACATTTTTTGTTTTTATTTGTCTATATACTTGTAGTAATTTTAGGCATTGGCTAGATAGAAAAAGCTGCGCTTCTTTTTTCCGTATGTTCACAAATACGAGTCATGTCTGAAAAAATTTTGACCATACGGCGCTTTTCGCGAATTCCACAACATAGCATTGTCTCATACGTTTCTGACCTACGTAATTTGAAAGTTAAATCTAAAATAACATAATACCTAGGCTTTGCTTTCTATGAATCATATTTTTTCTGAATATACCGGTATTTGCACGATGATTTACGAAAACAGACAATCGAATAAACTTTAAACTGGTACTTCCACACATAGCGATGTATTTTCCCGTTACTGGTTCACTTACAGTTTCAAACTAATTTTATGACAAAATAGTCTACAAGAGGCAGTTAAAATATCCAGATCACCAATTCTGTTCTTAAAACACAAAATTGTTATTTACATACTATTGTTAAAGTTTAGAAACACAAGTTTGTATGTTTTTATCATTAAGGATAACATGCGGAAATCGGGCAGTGATAGTTGCTAACCAACTCTGGAAAGGGTTAATGGTCAATCAGCTATCAAAACACATGCCTGTGAATGTGCAAGAGTTTGTTTGTCAACATAATTGACAACAAAACTAGGTCTAGCTAATGATGGCTTGATGCATACATTTCGCTACAACACAACACTGGAACTAAACTGGCTAAGGCGAGGGGGCATCTCAAAAAGAGATAGTCGATCAATGTATCTCAAAAAAAAATCACAGGGCGAAGTCGTTTTCGCTTTCCTAACAGAAGAAGGCGAAGTTTACATATTTTAGGCGACTTTGTCGCCCACTTCGCCTGGTAGCGTGACCCCTGTATATATAGAGAGAGAGAGAGAGAGATAGAGCTGTAGAGCTCGTTATTTTCTAGTTATACTTCCAGTACAAACAGACTTGTGTGGCATGATCCACATGTTTTATCAATAAAACAATGAGTTGTTATACTATTAGGCATGGGTCTGTCTTGTATGTGTTTCAGTTGTGATTGTGAACCAAATTTAGAAGAATGATAAAATATGTAGTCGAAACAGGATGGCTTGAAGTATACCTATGACCCCCCCCCCCCCAAACCACTGCAAGACTCCGTTAACAAATGAGATGTATGTTTTGAAAGCAGAGTAACTTTAGCTGGTTCTTCAGGTTCCTGTGGCTGCGACCTACCTGGGTATCTACTATTTTTGCTACTGAAAATCATTGTTAAACCTAATACCAACACCAACATTCACAAACCCTTAAACAAGAACATGGTGCTGACACAGACTGTAGTCTTGCTATGAGTCTTAGTGCTCAAAGTTAGGAATTTTTTTTCACTAACCCACAGAATCATGAAAGCAATTTTTTTACTGATCGGGCTGAAATTTTCACTGATCTTATTAGTTCAGTTTCTAATTCAACATTTTTTTATTCATAACATTAACTGAAAACAATAACAACTGTATTTCACCAAGAAGATTATAAATGAAGTACCTCACCCATTCTCAGATTTTTCCAGATACATAAAACAGTTTATGTAATTGTGTTTTCTAATTTTGTTTGTTTTAACACTCAGCACTGAACTAGCTGTAATTTTAACTTGACAAAAACTCAAGTGAAACTAGTTTTTGCCTTCTGGTTGCAAGTAAGTAGATGTGCTTGAAATCATTAAACATACATTTTTAGATTATGCACAATAAATGAAATAATCAGTGTAGCTTAACATTATAAATCAAATGAAGATTATCACAGCCTGGATAAAGAGAAACTAATCTGGTCTTTAAAGAACAGTACTTTGCAGCAGTTTATACTTGATGCTATCCTGTAATATTTGACAAACCTCTGGCAGTTTACACACACCCCACTCTTCCAGTTTTAAAATTAAAAGCCTGAAGGATATAAAAAATACACAACACTTAGTACATTAATTTGTAATTTCAAACCTGATTGTTATGGGGCTGGGGCTAGCATTGTTATCTTTGTGTTTCTGTGCTTTGATATATATGTGAGCGAGTCTTTTCAGATGAATTTGTACATTATAGGAAATTCTGTGCTAACACTATGTTCACATATATATTGATGAATCTATTTGTATGAGGTTGTACAATAAATGTACAGTTCATCAAATTACTTACTGTGCATGTTTTCAAATTTGAAGGCATATCTGATCCATATATATATATATATATATATATATATATATATATATATATATATATATAATTTTTTCAGAAATATATTAACCTTTGGAGTGAATCCTACATTCTTTTTATAAGAAAAAATAATTTTATCATTGTAGTAGATGTTTCTTGCCAAACAACAAGAGTAAATCTAAATTTATTAGAGGCTGGGAACAATAACAAATTATACTTTGTGGATAGGTGCCCATTATACAAAGGTAAATACAGTGTTCTTTAGATGATTTCAGAATTGGAGTTGAAATACCTTTCAGTGTTAAACACTGAGGCTGAAATCTGGAAGTGCAGTCCATTACATGTAGGTCAAAAGAGCAATGAAAAAAACACATCATTATAGATTGACAATTCCTCATCGTCTTATGTGACAACATTGAGAAGATTTCTATACATGATCACTGTGACCATAAATTGGTAGATAAATAAATATTCACTGTGTTTCAATTATTTCCAGTTTTTGTTGTTTTATCTTGGCCATGCATCTCATTGTTCTGGTACATTTAAATTAAAGAAGTACAATTATTGTAACTGTTGATAAGATGGTTGAATTTTTAACCCACTGACAAGCAAAAATATGTCAGCACGTGTCGTGTCAGCTAGATTCAGCTGGAGCGTATCTTGTCATCTGTAGTTCTTATGCCATAGTATATTTTAAAATGTTCATCTGGTTGATCTTTCTTTTCAAGTTCCTTTTTATGAGATTGTTGATATACTTGCAGATTAATGATTTAATTTTGTATGTGTCACAATTTTGTATAAAATTTCAAATTCATACATAAATACCTTGATTATTGAGAATGAAGTGAAGATGTCAGAAGAGATTAAAAAGGGGTGGTTTCACTATTATGAAATTAATCTGACAGATTTGTCAACTGTTTGTATTTTTTTTCAAAAATGTATGAGTTCAAGAAAACCCATCCTGAAGGTACTATAAGATAAACTAAGAGAATTCAATGCATGCAAAAGAACAACCATATGTACTGGTTTTAAAGTTGAGTCCAGCTTCAAAAAGCTTAAATTCTTATATGTTGTCACATAATGCACCTGGTCCAGCAGATTAGGGCCTGTTTGTTCTAGTATTTGCTCCTTAAAGACTGAATAGACCCAGATCTGTTGCAGTTGAACTAGATTTGTGAGTGGGTATATGCTGCAGGTTCTCTGTAGGTCACTCTATTTTTATGGACATATTGTTTACTTTCAGGCAAATTACACCAAGGATCAATTTTCTTTTGATGTAGCACATACCATTTTTAAGTATGAGGAACTCAGTCTAGATGGGGGACCAAAGGGACATTCAGCCTATGATGAACAAGGTGATATAAAGCCAAAATTGAAGGTAAGAAAAGAAGGAAAAAAGTCCTATCAGAAATACGTTTTTTTTTATTGTTTGGGATCCAGTTAATATTTATTTTGCTGTTGATATTTTTGTACCAAATTAAGTACTCCTTGGTCAAAAACAATCTTGTATTAGAAGTTAGAGCTGGGTACTGCATAATATTTTGTAATGCTGTATACCATGGTGTTTCTGAACATAACGCAATGTATACCACAGCATACCACAATTATATTAGGGACCAACAATTCAATGTTCCAGGGCAGGGGCCTGACACATTTTGTTTCATTTCTTTCTGTCAATAGTTCCAAAAATATATTCCTCTGATTTATAGCAAAATAACATCAAATTATATCTGTGATGTTATTTAGAAAAAAAGATATTAATTATCTTGAAAAAAAGGAAAGAAAATATTTCAGCTCAAAAGGTAAATCATGGTCCTACCCCCCACCCTGAAAATAAATGGCCAATACTTTATAGGACATGAATTTACTACGTGTAACTGTCACAGTGGTACAAGTTGCAGTTTAAAAGCTGTAACTAAGGTGGGATGATTACGCTTGATAATTGCTGATACCATGAAAGACTTTCCTGATCCTATTGATAAAAATAGAAAATGTTGATACTGAAACCAACAATTGACTAGCTACACTATTGGTATAATAGGGATAACACAGTAAACATGAGAAACACTTACTCAAAAATGAGAAAATATTTAGTGGACTAGGGAAATTTACACAAAGTTCAGACAGGAAACAAGTGCACTCCTGAAAATCGTAGGATTACAAAGGAATTCATATACTTAACACATTCACATATGCTAGCAAATAACTAAAATGTGACTTTTTTTTTATTCCGAAAGTTTTGCAAAACTTGGATTTGGCTCAAAAATTTCCTCACAACATTCCGTTTGATCACAGCATTGGTATATGTGACACGTGTCAAATGTGATTAAGGAGCATTAATATATGGACAGAACTACATGTGTTTTGTTCCAAGCAGGTGAAAAGAACAAGTTTGATGCAGCTTATGAATATGTCAAGGCAACCAGGCAGAGAAATATGTTGCTACATCATATCCAACCAGTTCTCTCCCTGTCTCAAAACAAAAAACTCATGTGGTTTTGTATTTGTTGCCTATCCCTATTTAGTCACACATTCTTTTCAATTTTTATAATGTTTAAATTCGAAAATATGAAATAGGCATTTGCTGTTTTATGAAAAATGTTGTACAACCTCTGAAAAATCCCCAATGTGACATGCATAACAGGGCCTAGGCCTAAATATATATACATGTATATATATATATATATATATATATATATATATATATATATATATATATATATACACTGTGCAGTTATGTAATCGATCTGTCATTATTGCTGAGATGGTGATTTAGTCCTTAGCTTTGAATGTTTGAAAAAATGTTGTATGGGATATATGAATTAATTTAAACTGCAGTCATAGGCAAGTGGATTTTTCCTAACTTCTCTAATGGAACATAGGTTTTGGACCAGTAAGTGACCCATTCTTCATACACCATACTTAATGAATACACACACTCTACATCTCAAAAATTTCATGGCAAATTGCATGGAATAACAGTACTTAAATATACATTCAGTTTTATTCTTAAAGTTCTTTAATTTACAGTACTTTCAAACTATTGTTATATTTTCATTACAAGAAATTATTGATTGCATTGAACTTAAAGTGATCATTTAAGCATTTATTTTAAACAAAGGGAAGATTTAAACTCTTAACAAATGCGGACTAGATCATTAAGAATCATTTCGATATTTTTTAAAAAGAAAATTCTGAACAATATTATTCTGTTTTCTTTTCTTTATTTTGTACTTGAACAGTAGCAAGAATTTGAAATGTAAACAAACCTACAATTCCCAGCATGTTTCAGGTCTTAACAACAATAGTTTAACAAGATGTAACTCTATCTTTGCATCATATTCATAACAGCTGCTGCTCTCTGTGATATGTCAGCTTTTATGTTGCAGATGTTTGTCAGTTTTATCTTATGATTTACTAAATAAATTTGATTCCAAAGTAATATTTAATTTATTAGACAAATTGAAAGTTCCTACACTTAAACTTGCTCGTTAAAAAATGTATCAAAAAATAAATGCCACAGACCAAAGTTTTGAAACTCTAAAGCTGAAATGATTTTTGGGGGGTTTTGGTTTATAGATAATTTCCACTGCGGAATATCTCTTCACTTTGTCATAAGTACTGCAGCTTGGAATGGTGTGCATAGTTCAGAATTTTCTTTTTCTTTTCTAATTTCTTAAACCTTTTGTTTAAGGTCATTGTGTCCAGAATTCAGTACTTTGTGGCAATTAGCAAATTCATCTGAATATCAAATGCTCTAGCCATAGTTACTGTCCCTTAATTATCTGTCTATAGCTGTGTTGTAACTATTAAGACTGGTTCAAGTTACAAACCATCCAGTTTCATTAAAGTAATCAGTTTTGCACTAATTTAAGTGTTTTTTAATTGGGGTCAAGTTTTCTCCCAACATGGAGGCACTTGTAAGCATGCCTATAACCTTGACATGGCTCCTTAAGTCTTTTATATTTTGTCTGGATTTTTGAACTTTCAATACAAGATTTCAGCAGCAAAGTACTTGGTCTCTCCTTCTCTATTATGTTTGGTGTGAATTGGAAATACCAGCTTCATATGAAAACACATTGTCAAACATTTTGTCCAAAATATTGTTGTCAGTCTCTACTAATTCTAATTTCTTGGTGGCAGATACCATAACATACTCATGAACTCCTCATCATTACTTATGGTACTCTCCCATTATCCAGCAAAAGTGCCATATTCACCCAATATTAAAATTGCAAACATGTATTGACATTTTTAGTAGTTTAAAATGTATGGTAATTAATCATTGCTGACACTTTATAAATGGACTATTCTTGAATATTTCAAGTTGTAAATGGCATTAAGAATCAGTTGGATACAGCAAAAGACTGTCAAGGCCATCTGGAATTAAACATGTGGTTAAGTTTTCTTCAAATGTGGGGCATTTCTAACCATCCCGTGAATCTTTACATGACTCCCTGAGTCTTTTTGACTTTGCATGAATTTTAAAATATTTCAGTACAAGAGTTTAGCAGCAAAGTACTTGCTTGTTCTCTCTCTCTCTCTCTCTCTCTCTCTCTCTCTCTCTCTCTCTCTCTCTCTCTCTCATGTATGCTGTGCTCACCAGCTTTATCTGAGAACTTGTCAAACATTCTGTCAAAGATGTTTTTGTCCACCTCAACTATCTCGAATTTCTTGGCCTACATACTGTGAAATACAATGACAAAATCATCCATTTTAATGAAATAATACTGCATTTCTTAAAATTACAGCTGTGTGTTGGCATTTTTTAATAATTTAAAATGTATAGCAATAAATAATTCTGGATATTTTATAAGTGGACTGTTATTTAATATTTCAAGTTGTAAAGTAGTTCCTGTGTGTGCAATGCAGAATTTAGGTATGCGATACAGGAAACAGGTTGAATACAGTGGAACCTGTTTTGAAAGACCACCCCTTTTGCCAAAACATAATGGTCTCTCATGACAGGTGGTCTTTCATAACAGGTCATAACACTATATAATCAATAAATCTGTACATGAAGAACCAGGTCTCGCAAGTCAGGTGGTCTCTCAGAGCAGTGGTCTCTCAAGACAGGTTTTACTGTATCCCTTTTGTACACCAGATCAGCCATGTAATATTAAATGAGTCTGTAATAAAATTATATTTGTAATATTCACCATTAATATGTGACATAAAACCATTTTGTAAAAGCAGGTTAATGTGTTTAGCTATTTTGTCTTGAATAGTGAAAACATGTTGTTAATGTCATGTAAGTCATAACAAGGTTCCTCAGGAATTTCTGTACTTTACTGACAGAAATTTCCGATGTATTGCTACAGTGAAAAAGTATCGTAGTATGTACCACCAGAAAACAATTACTGTGGCACACGGGTATACTAGTAATAGTGTGCACCTCTATTTGTCTTAATTTAATTCCCACCTATAAAATTGCTTTGATAAATTGTAACATGTTTATCATTTGACAAAGTTAACTAAGATTAAAAAAAAATTAGTCTGGTTTATAGGGAATTTAAACTAAAACTTTTAAAGGTCAAAGCTAAGTGAGATTTTAATATATTTAGTTAAATGAAAACTTTTAAGGTCAAATTCATGTAAGTGCATTAAATTCTTTAGTAACAGTATGGTGACCTTGAAAATTTAAGTTCAGGTTTCCAAGCTCTTTGGTAATTTGATGTTAAGTGCAGAGATGGAAACTGAACGGAAGAAGAAGTAAAAAAGTGAAGGTTTTAGCCAAGTCAAATTAGAGAATAACTTTCAGAGATTTTAGTTTTAATTTTAATATTATGCCTTGATCTGACAAAACTGTCAGCAGTCATCATCTGCCTCATCATCAGAACAGCCATCAAAATTTACCATTTGGAGTTTTCTTAACCATTTCTTTAAATATTGCCCAGATTCAAATTCGCTGAGAAAGGGCCATAATGTTCATTTTATTCTAATGAAAGTCATATATATGGGTTTGCAAACTCTAGTCAGGAGATTTGAGCTCAAAACCAAAGATTTTCATGGACCTGATTTTTAAAATGCAAAAAGATAAAAATGACAACTATTTGACAAATTTCCTTTTTCTGTATGTAATTAATATGTACATCTCATCACATCAGTCCTTTCACAGTAACATGTTGCCTTACAAATTGATAATCTTTTTGCTTAGAAGATGTATGATTGCTGGATCCAGGTTTCCTGTACAGTTCACCTGAATTGTCCTCAGGATAGAAAA
>JAECUM010075150.1:0-12183 GCA_016617855.1 Megalonaias nervosa | reverse complement strand
GCAGAAATGTGGAATGAGAGAGAAAAGGAATTTGGGCTGGATTAAAACCTTGAAATAGAAATTACACCAAATAACCTACAAGAATATGGTTCGTCGTAACGATACGTGTGCACTTTCCTTAGGATTTATCAACAGTGTTTATCAATGATACAATGCTGCAAACCAGTAAATTCCTCGGTTACGTGGTACACATACTGTGATATATTTAATGTTATGTTTTTTTGTTTTTTTTGTTTTTTCTTAAACATACCATAATGTTCTAAAAAATCGATTATTATTATTTAAATATGAAAATATCCAAAGCTCTCTCTCTCTCTCTCTCTCTCTCTCTCTCTCTCTCTCTCTCTCTCTCTCTCTGGACCATCGTAGCAAGATACGGGCTAATATCTATGAAATGACGAGCGTAGAGGATTTTCGTTTGTGTCATCCCACGATATCTCTAGACTTATAAATGATGGTAAAAGTTAAGTCAAACCGACCAAAGAATGTATGTGTGTTTGTGTGTGTGTGTGTGTGTGTGTGTGTGTGTGTGTGTGTGTGTGTGTGTGTGAGAGAGAGAGAGAGAGAGAGAGAGAGAGAGAGAGAGAGAGAGTTTGAGTTTATGGTCGGTGGTACTGTTACTACAGCAGAATAATGACTTAGATCAACTGTAAATATATTAAAATATTTTAATTACCTCTTGTTGGTTCGTCTTTTCGCTTAATTTCTATTCCACATTAATTTCCATGCGCCTGTACGTGAGTGGTTAAGCTTTCATGTGAATGGCGTAGCTAACCATTGGTAGTGCTCTACTTTTATCATTAAAATTATCTTTCACGTTTAAATCATAAGTGTGTATTATATTGATTTCATCAATGGTAATAGAAACAGAAACTAAAATGGAAAACAATAAACTTATCGATATGCAATGGTAATTGTGAATAGCCACAAAAGGCATAGAACTATATTTTGTAGCGGACACACTAGTGGATGTGAGGAGTTCATTCACTCGGTCAATACACAGCTGCCTGTAGTAAATCTTAACTCCCTTCAAAGGTCAAATATATGTATTTATATGTGATATAAATAAAATATATGTACGCTGTATCAATGATATACCACTCGTTGTATACATTTTTCATTAAAAGGAAACGAGGCTTGCCGAGTTTCCTTTTAATGAAAATTGTATATATCTCGTGGTATATCATTGATACAGCGTGCATACATTTATATATAGATATGTGTGTGTGTGTGGGTGTGTGGGTGTGTGTGTGTGTGTGTGTGTGAGAGAGAGAGAGAGAGAGAGAGAGAGAGAGAGAGAGAGAGAGAGAGAGAGAGAGAGAGAGAGAGAGAGAGAGAATAAGTTATTTAAATTGTAGAGAAATGCCGAAAAAGCTTTTCTTGTTGAATCCTTTCCCAAAAGGTGGTTAACACCTGTTTAATGATATATGTTTCTTCGTCATGCCCTTGAAATACCATTAAAATTAGATAGTAATGAAGATCATACTCAAATATGAAGTGTTAAATATATAGATGGGAAAATGGGATTACTGGAGATAGAGGAAGAGGAGGAAGATGAACCTGGTGACATTTTTCATATTTCACAAACTGATTCTATAATGTACACATAAAGGAGACCCAGAAAGTACCAAAATCTGGAAATATGGTAAAATTTGTTATAATGGCATTGAAACATCCTACATATGCATACAAACATACCTACGTAATTCAATTTGTCTACCAAAAGTTATTTTGCCTAATTATGCTAACAACGTGTTTATTTCGTTTTAAAAAAAGTCAAATTCCAAACATTTTAAAATAATATCTTAATAAAAGAGACAAGAAACATTACTCTAACGGCCTAAACATCAAAACAGGTCATCAACATAGGAATGAAAAATAACTGTGTTGAACATTTCTTAAATTTCATGAATATCTAATCAAATCATCTATGCCTTCATTCATATGTGCATACAAAATTTTATTTTATGGTCACGAGCGTCTTTCTTTAATCGTTTTAAGAAGGTTTTCGTCCAAAATGTTCAAAAATGTGTAAATAAAATAAATAAATGAAAGTTACTCTACTGGTCTCGAAATGTATTCTAGCGATCAACATATGAATGTATATATACGTCTGTTCAATTTCACTTCTCTACGTCAAGTGGGTTTTGCTTAATCTTGCTAACAGGCTTTTAGTAGAAACAAATACAAAACTGTGAAGAAAGACATTTGAAAAATTCCTGTAATGACGTGTAAATCAATGTCATCTACGTATGCATTCAAAAACGCTAGTCAAATTTCATTTGTCAAAGTTGATTGTTTGTGCATTGTTGCTAACGATCTCCTTAGGACGAACGAACCTATGTACTGGAGGAAGGACGTACGGACGTGTGGACGGCAAGGACCAAATTAAACTTTCCCCCTCTGCATGCAGTGGGGATATAAGAAAAAAGATTTGACAATGTACATGTCATTTGGTACACTTGTTTCTATGCAAATGAACCTAACTCGAACAGACTACGTCGCCATTCAGCTTCATTTTTATCAGATGGAGGCATACGTCTTTTACAAACACAAACCTAGTGCATATAGTTTAAGTCTTGAAGTTAACTTTATAACATTGTGGAGAATATTGGATAAAATAAATAGGAACATAAAGTGATTATTTCTCTTTTTGATCAGATCTGAGCATGAAACTTAGAAACAGTAACCTATTTCTTTGAAATTAAGTATCATAAATGGAAGAAATACAAATTACTTACTCTGTTTTGTTTTTGTTTGTTCTTTATATTTATTTTTATTTTCATTTTATTTAAACAGCGAACGTTGCAAGAAGGAACTATACAGAATGATTACCTGAACGCAGGGCCGCTGGTAGGGTTGGACAACTAGGACAAAATTCCGGAGCCTACAATGGTCAGGGGTTCCACCGCCGTCACAATTTGTAATTTATAGTGGCGTACTGGAAAATTTCTCCTATGGCCCACAAATCCTGTCTGCGGCCCTGACTGAACGTAATTTTGGTGTTGAGAGAATCTATTATGTGTGTATGTACGCGTGTGATTGCACGAGCGTGTGTGTGTGTGTGTGTGTGTGTGTGTGTGTGTGTGAGAGAGAGAGAGAGAGAGAGAGAGAGAGAGAGAGAGAGAGAGGTTTATGTATATGACTATAAACTAGAAATCTAAACAGCTAAAAACAGAACTTTGATCAGTTAATTTTAATCCTATTTAAATTTATCATAACATGTTTCTGCATCTACGTTAGCACTTAAAGTTCAATTGATCATGTCATTTTAAATATCTATCCAATAAGAAAACAAGGTAAAACTCACTGAAATATTCCCTGAAGAATGAATTCGCTCCTTGTTTTTTTTTTTGTTTTTTTTTCTGTTCTGTTTTTTCTTTCACAAAGGGGAGGGGTGGATGGGGAATGTAACGTCCATCCACATGTCTGTCTCCGTTTCCATATCATCCAGTCTTCACCTTCAAATCATCGACATGCATTTCTCTCTCTCTCTCTCTCTCTCTCTCTCTCTCTCTCTCTCTCTCTCTCTCTCTCTCTCTCTCTCTCTCTCATGCAGTTTTGATGTTCGTACCAATGTCATCTGAACTGAATAATACGACTGATATTAGAGTATCGACAACATGATGCCCCAACTCGTTAACGAAAAGATCAAGTGGCATATATACTGGAATTGGGTACCACGAAGCATTTTATAGCGCAGTATTTCTGAACATAACGCAATACATACCACGGTATACCGCAATTATCGCAATTATATTAGGGACCAACAATTTAATTTTCTGGGGCATGAGCTTGGGATTTTTTCTTTTTAGTTTCCATCTCTCGAATAGCTGGAAAAATATCTTATTCTGGTTCATAGTTTAATAACACTATATTACAATTACATCCATTATATTATTTGAAACAAATTAACTATCTTGAGATAAAAGGAAATAAAATATCTCGACTCGAAAGACTCTCGCAGCCACCCCCCCCCACCCCCCGGCCAGTACGTTATAGGAGATGAAATTGCTATGTGTATGTTAATTGTTATATAAGCTCTCATCTAAAAACTTTAAGTAAAATGGGATGATTAAGTTTACACCATGGCTGACACCTCGTAAAAATCAAACAAACATAAAAGACCCCCCCCAAAAAAACAACACACATTGTGTTGACATTATATTGTTTTCCTGATTTCGACTTTGTCCTAGTATCTTTCACAAAATTCCATTCCGCTGCCATGTTAGCCATCCGTGACATGTGTCAAACGTGTGTAATTAAAGGTTCATCAATATAATTGTATTTGTAATATTTCGAAATTAATTTGTCACAAATATATATAGTTTAAAAAAAATAAAATAATGATTTTTGTAATTATTTAGCCATCAAAAGTAAAAACATGTTTTTAATATCATTAATTTCGCAAGAATATTACTGGGCAATTTCCGTGCTTGACCTACTGATGGAAACTACTGATGTACCGTACAGTATAAAAGTATTTTGGTACTTTCCTACGGAAACAAGTACCGCGGTAAACCGGTATACCAGTAATATCGCTCACCTCGAATATATACTGATGTATAATTTAGCTAGGAACATTTTGACGAGGGGACATACCAGCTAGTCACAATGTCCGTTTTATTGTCGTCAATATCTACCAATAATAGTGGGTCTTTGTGTTACACAGATTCTGCACACCGTTTGTGTTTACTGACTTACACATACAGGATATTGACAATGTAAGATGGTAGGTTTCATGGTCAATTATTAAGATGTGTGTGTGTGTGTGTGTGTGTGTGTGTGTGTGTGTGTGTGTGTGTGTGTGTGTGTGTGTGTGTGTGTGTGTGTGTGTGTGTGTGTGTGTCCCAAATCAAGTTATATCTTTCTTTAGAATAAAACTTCCGGCCGTTTCGTTTCTCTAATTTGATCAACATCGTAAGACTCATCAGCGACCGACCAATGAATTTTCACTCGGTGGGGAGAAGAGGGTGGGAACGAAAGTACTCATCCAAGCACAATTTCAACCTCCACAAAATGTTCTGGTGACCATCTCAGATAAAAAATTACCTATTTAAGGAAATATGTTGTTTAGTGTCATGCGTGTTGCTACAGACGTTCAGGGGCAGATCCAGTTGGGCGGGGGACGGGCGCCAGTGAGAGCTAAACCACTGGAATGCTTCTTAGAGTAAGTTTTCCGTTCACTTAGATGGTTAAAAGCATCACCTAAAACTCATAAAATGCAGGAGCTCACGTAGCTTTAATCTCATCTGGTGCTTTGTCCCATACACGACTCGCCTACTTGTTTACTCCGCCCACCCCCACCTCCACCCCTCGAACGTAGTATATCACCACGATCTTATACAAGTAAAGATGATTTATTTGAAATTTTTTAATAAAATTTAAACGATTGAAAAGTCTGAAAATGACTACTTACATACTTCAGTCATCCATGTACTGCTTTTCCCAGTCAAATATTGTTGCAAAGTTATCGAGAAAGTGACAGTAATATAACTCTTCAATCACTCATTCTCTGGATGAAAGAAGAAAACAACCCCTTAGATACCATATTTCAGTCTGTATGAGATAAACAATTAACGATCTCGGGGTTGTATTCTGTTAAGTGTGAAGATACACACACACACACACACACACACACACATATATATATATATATATATATATATATATATATATATATATATATATATATATATATATATATATATATATATAGGCGCGCCGATCACACTTGGACAAAGTACACTCTCTTCCTAATACACTTGGACAAAATAGCAACCTCTTCCGAGTGTGCGTTTGTCCAAGTGTAACTACAAGAGATTGTAATTCGATTATGATGATTCACGGTCTTAAATAAAGTAATACGTATTCTTAACACAATAGCGTCAGGTAGAAAATAACTTAAAACACTGATATTTTGTTTTCCTTTCTTTAGCACTTGGAAATTCGTCTAAACGTTGGATAGTGTCCGGGTATCTTTCACAAAATTCCATTTCGCTGTCATGCTAGCCATACGTGACACAAGTAGTAGAGTTTAAAGGGGGTTCTGGCTCACTTGTTCCTAAGGGTGGGTTCTGGCTCACATTTTTGAGGGTTCTGTCTCACTTCCATCACTTTGTGAATTGCCCCATGATACTCTACTACTGGGTTCCGGCTCAGCTGTGATCGAAGGGTGTTTTGTCTCGCTTTTTTGATGGTTCTGGCTCATTTTTCATCACTGCGTGACGGTTTCTCCTTGAAATATGTCTCCATTTGGTTCCTTCTGTTAGAGGTGTGTCTTGTAGTATAGCGAAGATGTCGCTTCCGTGTTATCCCTGGAGTGTAGACAAGTTGGGACTGAGTGAGGAGAGCCATAATCCAGTGCTTGAATTCAGTGAGGAGGGATCTCAGTAATGGCTGAAGCGTGCGAAGGAGTTGATAGTGTACGCGAATAAGGATCTGAGTTATGTGCCTGAGATGATCTATTGTGAAGAAAGTGAAGAGGAGGAGGAGGAGGAGGAGTGGGTGAAGCGTGGTCTCAGTCATCAGCGTCCTGTGCAGCGATACAATCAGCAGTATTTTCACATGTCGGAGTCTCAGCGAAATGAGTTTTATTATTAGCTGAATAGGGTGACTCGAGTTCAGTTTGTGGATCGTGCGAAATTCACAAAATCTGAGTATGTGTTTAAGCGTATTTTTGAGAAGATGGGTCTTCACGAGCATGTCGAAATGCAAGGCTGTCTCTCGGAAGAGCTTGATGGAGGAGTATGATACGATTATTTCGGAGGCGCTATTGTAGTCAAGGAAGCGGTGGAATCCACAAGCTGAATTGTTCAGGATAGCCAAACCACCTGACGAGCGATGTTTTCCTTTTGTAGAGATGACTTTTTCAACTCTGAAGACGTCCTGGCTTTTTATTTTATTTTTTTTAATTTTTTTTTTTTTTTTTTAAAATTCCTGCTCGTAAAAAGACCCTTGGATGGGTTCTCCTAAGGAATCTTGGAGTGTACAATGGGAATGGTTTTTTGAACGGTATCGACGACGAAGACTTCCTTAGTCCAGTGTGGAGTGTATCTCTTTTCGAACGTGGATTTTTGCCTGCTGATTCTGACGTGATCCCCTACTTTGAATTTGGATCTAAAAATTAAGGCCTCTGCGACCTGTTGGTTTTGGTTTTTGGAAGATGCTTCCTCTGGAGTCATTCGAATGCTTCGATGCCAGGTATGATTGTAGTGGTCGACGATGTCTAGCAGGAAATCTAAGTATCGGTTTGTATTATCGCTGGAATCTCTTCCACATGCGATATTTGAGAGTTCTGTTAAACCGTTCAACGACAGAGTCCTTGAGGGGATTATGGGTGCTGTACAAGGTGATATTATTTTTCTGAAGCCAATCTGAGACGGTTTTGTTATAAAATTTACTTCCATGATCTGCCTAGAGTTTATGAGGCTTTTGTGTACCTACTATGACATCTAGAGCCTCCACGACAGAAGTACCGTTTTTGTTTTTGAGGGGAATGACCCAGGCATATTTACTGAAGACATCGATGACTGTCACGAGATAATGGAAACGATTGTTGCACGCGCTATAATCTCTCATATCAACGAGATCTACTGACCAAATCTCGTCTTCGTCTACGGCGACGACTCTGCGTCGTGGAAAAATGCTTGCCTGAGGGTTTAACAGTTTCTTTGTGAGTTTCTGCGATTGCATAGCTGACTTTTTAACACCTATCTTGGTATTGATGCTAATACCGAGCTTATGTTTAGTGCCAATGATGCCACGCACGAGAACTCGGTCTAAACGTTCTCTGAATTTTTCAGGCTTGAGTTCTTTTAAGTTCCTCAGCATGACTCGATCGCATCCCGCTTTATCGTCGGTTTGATCCCGGTAACATATATCGTGATGTATCGCGATAACATCGCCACCGTTGTAGGGTTCCTGACCTGGCAGCGGCTGATCATGTTCATCCAGTTGTTGTTCTAAGGGAAGAGGCGTACAAGCGATGGAAAGATCAAGAGGTCAAGCGGTCTCATCTGTCGGTGGGACACATGCGGCCGGAGTAGTTCAGAGAGGTCATCGATCGATACTGTACGATCTTTAAATTTTGTAACGATCGAGATTCGGCGCGATTAATCAAAACCATCGAGGACATCGTGCACAACATCATTCACGAATTACATCCAGACCTCGTGGGCATCATCGTGAGAGCAGGCTACGTCAAACGACGACGAATAGCTCGAAAGGAAGACGACGAGGCCCACCAAAAAGATCACGAGTGCATGGACAAAGTGATCTCCCGAAAACACTTTCGCGTGATCGACCTCTGAGTGGGTCTATCAACAAACATAATTATTTTTGAGCAGGTAGGACTGGAATATGAAGACGTGGACAGGATTATGGCAATGATGGTACTCAACGACCGCTCTGGTGGTGATGATACCGCAGAAACTGATCTGAATCCTCTTAAGGCCATAGAAGCCTTATGGTATGTGATCATGTACGGAGACCATGGATAGGTAGACCCCGTCTGGCTGCGGAGAGTTTTAAGCGGGACGAGATCGTGAGTAAGCTGGTTCTTAAGGAGGGTGACGCCATCGTCAAGGGACATTTTGTCAGTCCTCCTGTGGCAGCTTCTCTGGAGATCAACCCTTCCAAGTATGAATCTCTCCTGGATGTGGTGAATCTTTCTCGAGAAATAGTAGCTTACGAAAAAGTCAATAGAAACGTGGAGAAAATAGCGAATGCTTTTTATTATCTTTACAGATATGATCGTGGTGATCCGTACACTATCACGTTTCGTGTAGCTGCGGTAGCTAGTTCTTATGAGTACTTGGAGCATATGAATCTTCAAGCAGATCCTGACACGTTAGCGGATCTTGTGAAATTAAACCAGATGACCGACATCAAAAGGAATCTGTCGTTTAGGATACCGGTGAACCGTGATCTCATCAACGATTTCGGCGATAGAGCCATCCAAGTGGATCAAACGCGTATAAAATTCCTCAACAATTTTCTGCTAGAGCTTGAAACATTCATCAAGAGAACATGAAGCCCATCCTAGACTTTAACCACATCGACGAAAACTTACCGGTTGAGCAGCGTCGCGAACTAGAATCGTATTGCCGCTATTACCATCAACGAGACTACGTGTATAAACATGCATACCGACGTTACAAACGCATTCTGAGAGTCATTTCGATGATTCTTCTAGCCGTGACGGCCACGGGAGTAATTTATACGGGTGCGATGGGTAATCCAATGATGTTGATTGTGTCCGGAGCTGGACTAGCCATGCAGACTCTGATAAAATGCCTCGAGCCACGATGGGAAGCCAAAAAATATCACCAAGCAAGCCATTCTATCCAATCAGAAAATGTTCAATAAAATCAGATCATACTTGCACGGAGCTCCTTTTGACATGACGTTTCTGATCAGTGAAATGAGAACAATGGACGACCTTATCGTGGACATGGTAGGAAACCAGTGCGCACCCATAAGCCGATTTGATAAAATCTACGGTCAAAAATATAGAGACAATTTCTGACGAAGAGGTCTTTGTGACCTACGTGATCCAGCATCCCAAAACACTCCATGAAACCATCGCGACGGTCTTACGAAATCAGGCTCCTGTGAACATCTAACTAACGCTGACAAAGTACAAGGTGCAGCGCCTTTACTGAGACTAAAGCTATTGCATATTGATAATGTAGCTTATTTCATCATAAAATTATTCACAAATAGGACGCATAATATAGTACTGTACGGTAAGTCTGGCGCATCTTCACACATTGACACTTTTCAGAGGAAAAGGATACGGCATGGTCAAAAAGTTTAAAGTTTACCATGCTTTATATGCATATGAAGCAGTGCTATATTTTAAACCCTTAAAATGCAGGAGTTCCCCGACTTTCGACCACCGGGTCCCCACGTGGTGCTTGGTCATATCGACCGTAATAATACTATAATACAAGATTTCAAACGAAAAGTGAATCGATCCTTTAATATATGCACATGTAAGCAAGATATCCGAACTGATGGAAAGCCAAAAAAATATCACCAAGCAAGCCATTTTATCCTATCAGAAAATGTTCGATAAAATCCGATCGTACTTGCGTGGAGCTCCTTTGGACATGATGTTGCTGATTAGTGAAATGAGAACCATCGACGACCTTATCGTGGACATAGTAGGAAACCAGTGCGCACCCCTAAGGCGATTTGAAAAAATTTTTCCTTTTATATCTTTTGTACTAAATTTTTCCTTTCATATCTTTTGTACTAAATTTCCATTCGGCAATACATAGCCAGGACTGCGTGGAAGAGACATTAAACCATATACATCCATCCCTACATACATACATACATACATACATACATACATACATACATACATACATGCATACATCCATACATACTCATTTATTCGGAATCATAATCAAAGGTTCGCGGGTTCTATACTCGCCCAGGCCAGTCCTAGTTGGCCACATCAGTGTTTTATGGTGTAAGTGCTCTAATTTGATGAATATAATAAAGTAATTTTCGGTCCACACTGAGGATGGAGAGTCCTGTAAATATTATGGAAACAAAATGTTCTTAAATAGGATTAAAAATATTCTTTTTTTCTATTTTACTCAAGGTAAAAGAAGAGGGAAAAAAACGACACATCTGGATTCGAACGCACGTCCCAGCTAACCCACTCACCAACTCCAAAAGATCAAATGGTCGGTCCCTACTTCAGGCCATATTAGTATTGTGTCCTCTTTAGACCACGTTATTTGCTTCAGCTCTTTGAGAGCATTAATATGACCAATTTTGTTTTGCCATTTTGAAAGAAAGATGTTTATTCATAATGTGTTTAGTGGCAGATATAAAGGGAATTGGGGGAGGGGGGAGTGTGCGCAAGTAAGCACAAAGAACCGGAATGTTTTGTTATTTTACAGAAATTACTTTACAGTTGGATTGTAAAATGATTGTCCTGAAGACGCTTACAATATAGGAACTCCGAGAACTTCTACTACTGGTCCCCTACTTTGGGTTGTGTCTCACAGACCATTCGTCTATTTTAATTAGTCCCTACCTCCGGTCCTTAGGTGAAATTTATAGGTTCGCCACTGACATACGACAGTCATACTTACTGCGTTACATGAAATTACTAAATCGGCATGAAAATAATAATTATATAAAAATTATGTTGGAATTCTCTAAAGATGCATTTTGAATACACGTACCATCAAACCACAAACATATTATATGAACATCGCCATCTCTCTCTCTCTCTCTCTCTCTCTCTCTCTCTATATATATATATATATATATATATACTTACTTATATATATATATATATATATATATATATATATATATATATATATATATATATAAACTGACAAGGAACAGTGCAAAACAAGTATCTAACTATCCTGAGCGCTTTCGACTCTTAATGAGTCTTTTGCAAAGGCAAATACAAAACATAGACAAGACAAACAAATAAAACACAAAAACAGTTGCGTTTGCAAAACTTTACATGGCTGTTTCTACAGGAATTAAACCTTTAAATTTATTATGTCTCAACTAGTTTATTTCAACTTGTTGCGCATGCTTGAAAATATTTTTATTGACCTAGAAATCGACGAGCGATAACGACATCTGTTCTTTTATGTTCGTTTTAAGTAGGCGCAATTTATGTCCCGGATATTTCATTGTCGTAGTAGTAATTATAGGCTATTAAGCAAATTTAGAGAATTATTTCAAAGAAAATGCGTCGGGGTGCAAAAATACATACTTTCATTTGTGCATGGCTGTACAAGAAGGAAAACACTGGAACGTATACACTAACACGACATAAAATAACAGAACTGAAAGGTTGTTAGATCACACCAAAGGTAAACCGTGCCATACGAGGTTGATAATCTAAAGAATACAATCATATGGCGAATAACATTCCTTTCAAATGCACTGGATCCAGCAAGGGATCACGCTGGTCAGGGATTGATTAAGATAAATGCAAGAAACTGACAACGAACAGTGCAAAACTAGTATCTAACTAGCCTGAGCGCTTTCGACTCTTAATGAGTCTTTTTCAAAGGCAAATGCAAAACATGGAAAAGACAAACAAATAAAACACAAAAACCGTTGCGTTTGCAAAACTTTACATGGCTGTTTCTTCAGGAATCAAACCTTTAAATTTATTATGTTTCAACT
>JAECUM010075149.1:0-11644 GCA_016617855.1 Megalonaias nervosa | reverse complement strand
TATCGCATGTCGCAACAGCACCTACCTGACTGAACCATCCCGTGAGAAATCATCATAAATCTATACACCGGTTCATTATTATGATTAATATTTAAAACTTGTAAACACCTATTTATAGCTCATATGCAATCTACAGGTACGCACCAAAAGTAAAAGACACAATGATAGATATACATAACAAACATCTTTGTTACATACCTGCATACTATTTACGTTATATTTGGAAGGGTTTATCTTCGTAAGATTGCATTCATTGCATGTTGTTGACATACATTCTCGGAACACAACTAAACTATACATACATTAAAGTGTGTGAAATCATGTGCATACAGTGACACAGTTTGCAAACTGGCACCGCGCTACGCCATGGAGATTAGTTTGCAATTTGGCACCTACGCGTTCTAAGGAAAGGTGAAAATTACTTTATCTATCGATAAGCGACTCGTTTCTCCATCTTAAACAGGTTTCCTTAACAATTTGTAAACATTAAGCAGTTTTGCGAATGATGCATGTCAATATCAGCTACCTTGGCTCACGGCCCGTCTGTATATAACAATTTAGCCGAAAACAAATAGATTTCGTCGCATAGTCGAATGACTATAATCATTCCCAATTTGAACACAAATTTATGCGTCTGCCGCTACTGCTATAGACAAAAATTGTTACTGAATGTGACATTTATTTACCTGTTCATAATAGTAGAATTCTAATAGTTATTCTTTGCAGTTATTGTTTTAAATTTGGTTCATTATTTGTTCAGAAAGAATGACGAATATATCGAATAATAGTATTGAAATGGACTTTTGGAACCGACGGTGACGTCAGTCCAAAGATCTTTAATATAACGAAAATCCAAAGTTTAACATATTTACAAGTCTACTATATTATCCTTTTATAGCCAGTGTGATATACCTACAGGGCGTTTCACTATCAATCAATTTCATTTCCTAATTCAAAGATGTTTCAGTGCCAAATATATATTGACCTTATTGGCTGTGAACAACTTTCGTTTCCTTAGTCAGGTAAGTTTTGCTAAACTAATTGTGTGTGTATCTAATGTATCTGTATGTATGTACAGATATTGAAATATAATTTATTCCGCCAACATCATTGTATAAAATATGAATATTGTATATATTGTTTAACTTCATATTACCTTCAGTAACAGCGGATCTCTCTTCTGTCTGTATTCTTTTCATGACTCCTGGTGCTTCCAACAGCTTGTTCATATCTTTGTCTTTTTCGTCATGTAACTTATTCAGATCACGCCTAGAAAGTCAATGTATCAAATCATCAGATGCGGCATATAAAACATATATTTGTCCCCGCTCGACTCGTATTTAACTAATGTAACTGTAAGAGGACGTGTCAATCAAAATTTACCCCCCCCCTACACACACACACACACACACACACACACACACACAGTTATGTGGGGCATTTGTGGGGTCTATGGGACTTATTACTGAAAATGTCTGAAAAAATTATATTGTTAATGGTCGATGGGAAGTTAACATGAGAATAGCACTTGGAGGTCAATGGGAATTTAAAATCGGACTGACACTTGGGAGTCAAAGGGAATTTCATGGGAGTGGCACTTGGGGGTCATTGGGAATTTAACATGGTTTATAGGGACAAACAAACATAGAGGTGTACAATCACTTATACAACGCAAAGACAAAATATTGGCAATGACTATATCTTTTCGTGACAATTGAGTGGCCCTGAAAAGTGCCGTTGGGTTCTTCTTCTTTTATTTCCCCCATTTCTTCCGATACGTTATCACTTTTTGGAGGAAATTCATGTTCGGGTATGAAAGACCATACCTGGCTAATTCTAAATTTGATGTATGATAGCTTTTTATCCATTGGTTTGCTACTCATTACTATGAAGAAAATATTTGACCAGAAAAATAGCCAAGATTTTCAAATGACCTTGGTCTTGTAATGATCTTCTAATAATCTTGACTTTGTCTGAGGAGGGTAATGAATGTGCAGAGATGAGAGACTAACGCTTATTGATTATATCGATATAGTTGATTGTAAGCTCTCAAATGGTCAAGGCTTTAAGACTAAACAGGGAAAACTTTCACCAAACCTTAACTAACATTCACGTAGGAATAACAGACCCTAAGTCTCGTCAATGTTAAATCCGCTAAGCCTAAAGGGAAACACTGTAATGATATACTTACCACAAAGTAAAGTTATTCCGACATAAGTCTAAAAGATGTGCATTCCTATTTCAATATATTCCCCAACAAGAAGTGACGCATTACCGGTTTGTATCGATTTCTTTCGTCGTATGTGTACAGAAAGTACATGTAAGCCATTATACATGAACCACGCAGACTGTTGCACGTTATAAAAACGTACATGTGCAATTATATATATTTTAGTAACAGTGTCGTTAAACATTCAGACCGAACTTAGAGTATAGTTTTTTTCCCCCCGCAAAATAGCGAATCCTGCGCTGAAATAAAAAATTCGTTGGGGTGGGGAAAGAAAAACACATAAAATAATAAAAATAACATAATAGGATTCAGATTTGAAACGTTAAGGTGTATTTCATTTGCATTTTTTAAAAAGTTATTTCTTTTACAGTCGACAAAAATATGACATCTTAATTTGCTGATCCATGTAGAAACGCGAAATACGTTTGTATGCCCATCGCCCACCACTGCTGATGTAACGTAGGGCATCTTGGTTTGTCCGTCAACATGACCTTCCTTTGTCCCTTCTACCTCGTTATCGATTGGTATATGAGAATGATATGTCTGACATATGCTTTTGTTAATATATTTATCAAATTGCCACGCAGATTATGTGATTAGTGAATGTTGTATGAGTTTATTTTAGACTTTTGTGGACTTCTGCAATAGACGTATGTAAGCACGATTATGAGGAAACTTTTCAGGTAGTGACATTCGATAAAACACGTTCATATTCATTTGTAAATAAACTGATGTTTTGTGGTTTATTTATTTTATTTCATTTTATTTGTTTTATATCGAATTTACACATTGCGCAATATTATACGTATCGTGTTCCTACTCACAAACCCACTGACCATGCAATTGAAATTCCATGTGCCTTTGCTGTATTCATATACAGCTGATTCTATTCGATTTTGTGCCATTAAATCGAATTTTTCAAGAGTTGGCACTATTTTAGACATTTCAAATTTAGGTGTTTTTAGAACATACGTGTTTTAAAAAATAGATCTGGTGTAGACTTCAAGGAAAAAGAAAAATTGTATGGTTCAGCACGAAATAGATAACATAATCAGAATAGAATTGCATCTCGATTCCCAATATACTAAGGAATATATACATATTTTACAAATGTTTGCGGTAAATTTCCTTATGTAAATATATACCTCGCAGATCCTATACGTTGGTTCCTTCCAGGATTCACATTTCCGGTACGATTACTTGCCATCCTGAAACGATTCCGACATAAAAATGAAGAAAGTAATTACGAGGGAAAGACGACTGATAATGTACGGAAACATTATTTAGACCCTGTTTTAATTTTGGAGTTTTTCAACTTGTACTGCCTACACATAACTCTTGAGCACAGTGGTGTCGCTTTAATTAAAACAACAAAAACAACAACAACAACAAATAGACAAACGAAAACAAAACACCATCACTATGGTGAATTTATTAATGCATCTAGCGTGTGACGTTCATAAACATACGTACGGTTTTAAAGTAATTGAAAGATGATAAACTGAAGGTACTATGTCACAATGTGACTTAATGCTTCCGACATCCTCTCACAGGAAATCATACCAGCCAGCATGATATAATAAAAAGTGTGTGTGTGTGTGTGTGTGTGTGTGTGTGTGTGTGAGAGAGAGAGAGAGAGAGAGAGAGAGAGAGAGAGAGAGAGAGAGAGAGATTTGGATTTTTAACGTAGCTTTGACAATTTTTCAGTCATATCTCTACGATATCTACAATGCGGAAATTTATAGTGATGTCAGACACTGGGGCATTATGCCACAGAAATGTAGCGTCATGTCCCATCCAGTTACATTATCCTGACATCAGGCAGACCTCTTAACCCTAACCTGTTAATGCTGAACGCCTAGAGAGGCAGCTGTTAGCACCATTTTTATAAGTCTTTGGTATGACTCGGCCGGGATTCGAACCCGCGACCTCCCGCATCGGAGAGAGAGAGAGAGAGAGAGAGAGAGAGAGAGAGAGAGAGAGAGAGAGAGAGAGAGAGAGAGAGAGAGAGAGAGAGAGAGAGAGAGATAACCTGTTATAAGAAGCAGCAATTTATTTCAAACCCAGAAACCCACTTTATGTAAGCTCTATCGCAAGATTTTGTTTAAATTTTTATAATTTATCAGTTACCTAAGTCTAAAACATGCTCTCACCTGACTGTTAGGAGACCTGGCGTTTGTATACAGGCCAGCTATGTTATCTTCAACAAGATGTTATGGTTGATTTTACTGTATTTCAAACAGCCGTCAGCATCCCATATCGTACCCTTTATTAAAAAAACAAAACAAAAGTTTTCAATCTTACTGAATTTATTCCTTTCGGAATAGAATAGATGTATAAACGATGTTAAATGCTAATACATAAGGATGTATTTTTCGTACAACCACGACCGCGCACATTCACAGGTGGTTTTTCTCCCGCATTCACTTCTTATAACGAAAGACAGTAACTGAATTAAGGTTAGTGCTAGAAACAAATTTATATAATTGATTTTATACACTTTAAGGCGGGGTGGGTGTGGGTGGTTGAACAGAGCAGATCGCTGGATTCTAAACCTATGTTGACGTGCTTAACGTTCTGTTGGTAAAATCAAGGTCAGGGACACAAAGAAAGAGTATGAGTCTGAATGTGGAACTACAAGTGAATGTCAATAACCGAACTTCAAGTTTCATAAGTTTGAAATAGGCAATGTGCTACAGTGACATTGCTATTGAATATTTAAGTTATCCACCCAATCCCCTCACAAAATTTCTTAGAAAAAAATGTGGCAACTTTTGTATCTTCTATGACGTGATAAGCACCTGTACATGTTATTTGAATATAAAAATTCGATGTGAGGTTTAGTTATTCATGAAAAACTCCTTACTGAAAATAAAAAAGGTATATCTAAAAGAGGAGACAAATGGCACAAAATAGAAATAAAAACATGCAAAGACAAGTACTATTAAACAATAGCTCTGCTTACGTTTTCCAAAATATAAAAAACAAACTATAAAATGCATTACGTACGAGAGCTCGGTGGAGACCATTGTCAATTACCATACATTAACTACACCAAGGTGCAGAAAATATTAAATTGGGAAGGCATTTCAGCCACACCTGAATAGTCAAAGTGACAAACTGTCACGCCGGTGCATTACTAAATTATTAACTAATTGTAACGTAAATTGTATTCCCCAGGTACAGAAAACACCTTGGATGAATTTGAAAGATGACATGGTTCATTAACTTGCCTTGATACTACTGATCTAAGAACCCACACTGAAACGAAACTCATGTGTTGATAATACACCCTTAATTTAAAATGTGGAATACTGTCATAATTTTATGTATGTATTTTCTATTAGTATATGTGTATGTTCTGCTTAGATGTATTGTAGTTTGCATTTGCTATGTTTGTAGGATATACATTCTAGATTTCTTCTTGATATCTGCCATATTTATTTCAAAATTTTACTGCAATTTCATATCTTCAAATTCTACTGCATACTTTAAATATTACACACGTCAACATTATACATTGCGTCATCCTATTTTAAGTCTTCTCTCTGTATTTGGATAATTAATGTTTTAGTCCAAGAATATTATTGAGCACTTTGTAGTTACAGTGAAACATTTAAATAATTAAATCCACCCAAACTAAAACAAAACACAAGAAGAAGACTGATCCACAGTGGATATTAAAATAGAAATGAGTAATTTTTCAAGTAAATAATATTGATATAAAATGCTAAGACACAGTATTAGAGCCAGGATCTAGTCAGTTCCTGTCCAAAACATTTAAAGCTGTCAACAGGTTTAGGAATTTCCAAACGAAAAGCCGATGTCCTAGATTCAGATTAAGATAAACATGTTTACCACTGATCCTAATATTTAATCTATACTCAAAGAGAAATGTTAGATATGTATTATGTTGTTTACAAAATCAATGTCCCTAGTCAGGTACACAATGAACATGAATTTGGACTAAGGTCAATTACAAAATTCAATTATACATAACATATAATCGTGGAGAAAAAAGCCAACAAAGAATACAAATTAAATATGCATAACAGCATACACCTTTTGTAAAACTTTGTTTACATATTTATTTATTTACCGGTGTATTCATTTTAACACGTGAATCAGGGATCAGGGATCGTCAGCTGAAATCTCACCTAAATCGGATCATTAGATCTAGATACTAACGTCAATATATACGTATACACGTTTCAATGTAAGGGAATGTACTGACTCCCTTCTTCTGTCATGTTTGTAAATATAGCTCTTTCTAAATTACTAGCTGGAAAATGTCAAAAAAACAAAAAAACAAAAAAAAAAAACAAAAAAAAAACAAACCATATTTCATATACTTATAGAATTGCAAATATATGTAACATGGGTATAGGTTTTTCTCTTGATCTCAGAATGAAAATCTTAGCTCACATTTAACTTTGGTGAGTATAAGGCAATCAGTAAAAGGAATATGTTATGGTAGCCTACAGTTCTGTAGATAGGCTGGAAAATAATACTTCAACAGAGAAAATTGCAGATGGATATACATTCAGACGGACATATAAATTGAAGTTTATTCGCTATTTGAAGTTACTACATGCCATAAAATGTCGAAGTTGGATGATCTACAGTGTAAAAGCAATGCTCTGATCCGATTCTTTTGAATGTCGGTAGCACAAAATTAAAGGTTGATAATGAGAGAGGACAATCAAAATTAACATTAGATATAAAGAGTAAAATCTTTTGCATCGATGGAGGGAAATAGATTAACATGTCGGAACATGCTACAAGGTAAGAATCCGAAGGAATGCTATGTGTTACACTTGGAATTGATATGTAAAAATACAATTATTTACCTCAGTACTTTCCTTCTGTGACAACACATTCCATCCGGTGTAGATCTTTTTATTATAGTAGTTGAATCGTTCTCCCCCATCCCCATCCTTGGGCCTTTCACCAAAAACAGGACATACTTAGGATCAGAAGAATAAAACCCAATTTATGAATGGTGATCGCCAAAATTAATATTTGATACTATGTATATTGACTATAAATTTAAAAAAAATAAAAAATTAAAAGAATTAAACTTTTTGCGTGTCTGACTCTCTTTGTGTAAATTAACAACTGATTTCGGAGAAAAGAGATAAAAAAGCATGAGCGAGATGAATCCATATCAAACAACATTGAAAAATTAAATATAATTATTAAAAAAAAGTGTTTCCTTCAACGTGCAAGAGCCTACCTTTTCCAGTGTGAAACATGAGCAGTTTCGAGGAATAACATTGTTATGTATATTTAATTTGCATGTTTTTAGTTAGTAGTTTTTTTTAAAAGAAATTAGAATTTCATTATATAATATTGTAATGTAAGTTCATTCTCTACTTGACCTGAATTATTGATTATTTTTTATTCTGTAAACAACTAATTACATAGCTAAAATATTCTTTTATGTGTATGGGTTTATTATTAGGATCATGATTAAATATGCTTATTTGGGTATATGTCTAGGTTATTGGGATTCCCCTTTGGTACCTGACTTATTCCAGTGTCTATATTATAATTTTAGTAACAGACCTTCTAATTATAACTTACATTTTATCTCGTAAACATTTAGAACCTTCCAGATTAAAATTTTCCATTTGTAATAATTATAAAATGCTAACTGTGACCTGAAGTCAAGTAAGGGACTATATAATCTTGTCACTGGAAAAATTATTCGTTCGTGCTTTAAGATCTAGCAGAATCAATTGTATTATTGTTGCGTAATTCATTTGGGCTGGACTTTATTTCGTCCAATTATTTAATTCAAGTGATATTTCTTTATCAATACAAAGTACTCATAAAATAAGATTCTTGAACAGAGACATTCACTGAGATTTACAGTGAATTCCAGCCTGGAATTCTATTACTGTATTTCAACAAAAGACTGTTGGTACAACATCACGATACAGGTCACCATATACATATCAACACTTTCAGCGTTAGACTTAATTTGGATTTCTACTCAAGTTTATTCAGAACTTTGGTTATTAGGACTTGTGTTTGTAATTCTAGGCTTATTTTGGCGATTTATTTCGCAATACCGTAAGTTCTTTATTATTTTCACTTTGTATTCTAGGGAAATAAATTATCTGTTGAATTTTACAAAGCTTGTTGATTCTCACTTTTTTCTCTTACTTTGTTTTAAGACCATAGAGCTGTAATACCATAAAATGATTTTTCATACAAGATAAAGAACTTAAAAATTGTTCGATATTGTTGCGAACTCCCCACCAGCTTTGTTGGGGTGGGTTGTATGGTTTTGGTTATCGTTATCTAGAGGGTGATCGCCGACGGTGTAATTTGCCCGGAATGAGTAAATATCAATATAAAGTGTGAAACTTATATATGGAATAGATAAAGATCTGAGCAGATATATAAAACAGAATGACACGAGCCGCCGTACATGTACAAACCATAAAATTTAATCAACAATTCATAATCAATAAAATTCATAAACAATTGTGATAATGCATTACATTAGAAAGATACACTTTTTGATTTAAGTTATTCAACGAATTTCAAATACAAATATGCTTATACAAATAGCCGGTCTGTTAAGCGATAGAATTAATTCATCATCGATCGAGTGAAAAGATCGAAAACACTGCCTTGTACAGATTCATAACCTGATAGTTCTGGTTCAGTCCAAATTCGCTGCGACTGTTCTTTTGACTCCCTTGTGCCTGTAAGTCTGGGTCCTTTCCACTTTTCCCTTTTTTCAAATTCTCAGATGTCCCGCCTCTTTCGGCCTCCAACTTTGTGTGGTCACTTAGGTTTTGTAAGAACGTGGATACGTCAGTGGTACGTCACGCAGAGCTATCTCACCTTGTAAAAGTAAACAAAGTGGCAACCTGAGTATTATGTTAGGTACCCTACTGGGAAGAGATCATTACTTTCTCCTCTCGTTAATGTCAGATAAGTTCTATCGGAATTCAAACAGATACCCACGGCCATCTGGTCTAACTAAACACGGCAGACCATAAGCAAACCTAGTTTCCTAAGATTAATGTACTCCCTAATGGCTATTTCAGCAATGCTTACAGTAACAACACCCCGAGACATCAGTTCCGGTCCGTTCTTAATTACACAAATGAATGAATGAAATTCCTTCCATGATTCATCTACGGTATTAATAGCGAATACACGTATTCAAGTCTCTAGCATATATGAAACCTGACTTCATGGTTTAACAACATTAATTCCACATGGTTTAACAACGTTAATTTCAGTCAATATGCACTCAAGTCTTTATCGTATGTGACATTATCTAAATCAGAGAATTTACACGGATTCTCGAAACTCATATCAATAAAGTAAGGCATGAAATTCTAAATACATATTTACCTGTAACAAACGAGACTATACCTTCAAACGATTCATCAAACTTATATAAAGAATATCAGTGTACGGATTCATATAGATGAACTCGCACAGTTGTATTCATATCAAGAAAATTGATCTACCAATCTAACCAAATCAATCATGCAAATATAAGCAAATAAATCAAACAAATCATCATATGGATATCAAGAAATTACGTGAGACTGACGCAAAATACCTTGTGTCTTCAAGCTTTTACCGCTAGAATTGAGTTCGTAGATTTTTCCAGACATCCGATCCCTTGGATCCTAATTACGAGTGAATTTCTTCTAAATTCGACCCGGAGTCCTCTACCTTTGTTTTTCTCTTGCAGAAAATGGTGTCGACTGATTAAAAGTGTTGCGATAGGCACATTTAAAACTGAGAGTTTTCATGTGAAATCACGCCCCCTTATTCAGCGTAACCAATCCGAATTATAGTTAAGGCGCTAAAAAATGTAGTCCGCCTGGCCATCTCAGATTACCAAATACTGATCGCTGAGAAATTTCAAATCTGACAATTCCGATACAGATCGGAAGTTAACCCCTATCTTTCTCAGTTAAATAAACGAAGTTTCAATTAAGAACCACTGCTCGCATGACAGTGACATTACCAATCAGAGCGTTACGGCGATTTAAGCACGCGTCAGTCCCCATAAATCTAATTAATCGTTCACTTGCCCAACTTAATGTGTTCTTCATAGATCGACAGAAATTTGCACCCTTACAGATATATAAAAACGTCGCTATATGCTTAATGACGAGATGAAATGATCAACACAAAAACTGTAATATGAAATATATTTTAAGATCTCAGTTTAAAGGAGAAAATGAAAAACAGATTTTAAGTGAAACATCGATAACGGTTCTAATTGTAAATCCCAAAATTGTAACACTAAAAGTGAAGTCAAACATTTCAGAGAGAAAAAGTGCTAGAGAGAAGGAAAGATTTTTTTTTATATAAAGAATTATCCATATGAATAGGAGCAAGAAACTAAATGAAATTTTGTTCTTCGTATATAATGTCCCTTGGTGGAAGAGTGGTCCTGCCTTTACAGTTCGCACATCTGACCTCTGCCCCGTGACTTCCAGTCTCGACTCAACCGACGTGGATGTGGGATTCTTCCTCCACCAAATATATTGGCCGTCCTGCATAACCTATCATGTGCTGCAAAATGGCATTAAATCCCCCAAAACCAAACATCTTCGGATGTAAATGGAGAAACAGACTTTAATGATTCCAAGAAATGAAGTATTATTGTAATGGCGGAGACTATTCCTTGTCACTGATTGAAATATAAAGCATTTTTCAAATTGATAAAATAGATCAGTACTATTTTCACTCCATAATAGTACGCCTATAGCATGAACATTAAAATCTTACAAGCGGCTGAAAATACTAACATATACAAGAGCTGTTCCGAGCTATAGAGGGTTAAGCTAGGCTAGAGTCGGTTTAGATTCAAAAGGAGGCTTAACGCCTGCAGCCTACTGATTGCTGCACTGCGTAAATTCATTATGTTAGTTCATCCTCGGAGTTAGTATCTTAGGATACTGCTCAGTTTAAAATACAACACATTAAGGACTGTACCTGACTTACCACACGTGTATTTCGTCCGTCGAAGCAAGAGTGCCACATGAAGTCAAATAATATTGACAGTCGCAACCGTTGCCCTGTCGGCTTAGTAGGTTGAATTGAAATCGAGGCTTCCTGTAAAAAAACAAAACAAAACAAACAAAAAAATAAATAAATAAAATAACAACAACAAAAACAACAACAACAACAAAAAAAAAAAAACATGCACGTAGAAACCCATAAACTATATATTGATAGCAGACATTCTTCTTCCTGATCTATAGTTCAATAGTCTAAATTTGATTCATAAACGCGACCTCTAAAGTGAGATTTTTTTCTTTAAAGTCTCCATACACTGTATTTAGTTTTATATTTCCATTTCCATAGTTGATACAAATATAATAAATCGGAAAATATCGCCTTGATTTGTATAAATCTATTGGT
>JAECUM010075141.1:0-10632 GCA_016617855.1 Megalonaias nervosa | reverse complement strand
TGCATCTAAAGTCGTGACGAGGAGGAATGTCAATTTGCTGAATGCTATGTTAAATGATTTTAGATGTATGTCATAATCATTTGAATTAAATGCATTCTCATAAGGTAAAGATATTGCACATTCAACAAACAAATTTAAATATTAAAATAGACTTGAAACCTATAAGCAGCTTTAACTAAGTCTTGAACTCTAATGCATGTAGGAAATCCCCCAAGCACCAGTTGTCAACCAAACTACTTCGTTTAGTTGCGTTTTACTCAGTCTCATGTCACACAATACATTTTTATATCTTAACAAAGCCATTAATGACTAAAGAGTGTCGTTATAAAATATGTTAATGGTTTATATGCGACAACTGAGTTTCAGTGTAGCAGATAGTTTTCTCCCAAAATGCATTTATTTGCTAATTTGGTCAAGGTGAATTATTGTATTCGATTGGTTAGTTTGGATACGGTGAGCTAACTTGATTTGTTAATCAATATTAATATAATACAATGAATCACAGGACACGTATAAGGTGCATTTCTTGTAATTTTATTTTCCTTTTTCATGTTGCATTTTATAATATTTTACAAAATGAACACACCACTCATCTGTGTAGTCAAATATCGTTTGCTACTAGAGTTCAATTGCAAGTTCTGAGGAAAAATGTATCTTCAAATATGTGCATGTACATAGTCCGAAAGGTGTACTAGATTTTACTTCAGTCATGTTATGTAAAATCCCTCCCGTATCAACTTAATTTCTTAAGGTAATCCACTAATTCAACGGAACCATCTAAACATGTGCTTCTTTTCAGCATGGTAAACCATTCGCAGTCAAGCCACTATTATATTTGACGAACAAGATTTTTAATCAAGTTGGAAGATCCCTTTAGCCAAGGTGCCGGCTCAAGGTGAACTTTTATTTTTCACTAAAGAGGCCTTGATAGGCTTTGATATCAATAGAGAATCGTACATGACTGCTAATTCTAAATGAAATTTAAGAAAAGAGTGCTATAATCCTTATACTATGTGGGCCTTGATACACAAAAATTTTGAAATTATTCGGTTAGCTTTATAAATGTTATTATGGAATAAATACGATTCCTAGATTCAGATATCATTAGAATGGTTTTCGGCCATTTTGTAAGTCACGACATGTTGTCGAGAATTTCTTGACTCGTACAATGTCGAATCAAAACATTAACGAAGACCATTCAAATAACATTGATTTCAGTGTGGCAGATATTTGTGTCCCAATGGTATTTATTAAACGTAGCCTATTTTATTTATAGCACATCATGTAAATATATAGGTAATATTGATAGATTTTGATACATCAACAGTAACAATCATGAATCTATAGCGTGTAATTTACCAACATAATACTGCAGTTCAAAACAAACCCTCGTGGTCTTGTACTTTACATATTTGTCTTGCTTAATGATCCCTTTTCTCAAATTTAGTACATTGAGATGCAATATTATAATCAAATGAAGCTTTTTAGAAGCATTCTGTTGATATATTTGAAAGGGGAATCTTCGACTGAAGGTTTTCTTACATTAGTAATGCAGAAACTGAATTTAACCAAGAAATGTTGATGACTTGCCGGTTTATAATTTAGAGTATAGTGCTTGCACTTTCAACGTAGGGCATTCCTCTGATTAAATTAGCCTTCAAATATAATTTTTGTGAAAGGCGATTATTAAGTTAGCCTTCAAGTTTAAGTTTTGTACTGAATTTATAATTGCGTTCAATAGGGCACCAAAATGTTTGCGTCAGACATCCTATACAACTGCTACTGCAATTAATTATCATCCTCTATTTTAGTGAAAGTATGGAATCTCCGTACTTTATCCTCATGATGCAACGCGTTGACTTGAAAGTCCCAATCAATCAATGCAGATATGGTGGAAGTGTCCAAGTTTGTCTTTATGGGAATAACTTCGCTGTTGATGCGCCACGGACTAACCAATCTGGAGACACAGAATTTACTAGTTACTAGACTATTTTACTGGCAAGCACATTGTGGCTGGGTACCCGCCAATACAAAAGCTTCTGAAAAACATCTTCTTACCAAAACTTAGTATGCAGAAGGTTTATTGTAAAGTTTTCACTGTTTAAATTCCTTCACTGGTTTCCCTCAATCCTTGCACGCCTTGACAGATGTCGGAAAATCACCACTGCATAGTTTATAAAATATTCTAACCACAAGAGTAGCTGCTCAAACCGACAACAAAGCGAATACAGCCGTATGAATGACACTTCTGTCAAAGAAACGTGGACAGCAGCATAGTTAAAACAAGACTGACATTGAGTTCATTATATCGCTTTTGTTATTTGTTTTTGCATGCAGTCATTTACGTGCGTTGACAAAGTAAACTGTATAGTTGACTCCTTGTCAATAGAAAAGTTATAAAATGTAAAACTAGCTAATGCATGAAATATTTTCAAAGCTCATGTAAAGGTAATCCCAAAAACAATTTATTGTATGTAGTTTATCAACAAATTCTAAGCTGATAAATAGTAAGTGTTTTCTTATAAAAGTGAGAACCACGGTAACAGTGGTTAGACTACTGGAGTTACAAAAATAAGGGTTCGAGTTCGAATACTGCCATTGTATCAGTTTGGGTCAGCTGCTTTAGTATATATGCAAAGCATTTTGCTCCAACTCCATCGACACGATATAACCTTCATGTATTGCGATGCCCTTAAACACCAAACAAACAGTGCTTCAAACAATGTCTTTGAAACATGGGAAACGAAGATAAAACAGCACGTTTGCAATTAAACCCTATCATTAAATTCAAAATGTATGCGCACGTTATTGAGCATACATATAGCAAAATATGCTGCAGTTTTAATTTTATATTATATACTATCAACACTAAGTAATAGACTGTAATTTAATTGTATTATATACAATCTATTTCATATTTCAAATGGATGTTTTGCAAAGCTGACACAACTGTTTTGTACAACAATAGAGTACAAGCTGTACATATTTAATCATAGCATCGCTGGTAGTGTCAACAATTTGCCCTATACATTATATGATAGTATGTATCAAAAACAAATTGCACTATGAATTTTATGATAGTATGTACCAATAATGAAAGAAAAACTTATGAATATGTTGTAGCATAGCAATGCCAGTAGAACCAACAAAAGCGCTCAAAATGATATGTTAGGGTGTACGAACAAAACATTAACTCAGAATAAATTATTAGTAGGTAAAAACTAATATTGGAATTCTTGGTTACTTCAAACAAACCTCCATGACCAATCAACTTAAATATCTCATCAAAATTTAACTTGAAGTGTTAACAAATGCCCAAACCTAAATTTAAGTTCTAAGCTGTTGAAATTTTTCTTGTTCGTCTCCTTCTTCTGCTGTAATTGCTATCAAATGATTTACAGCTCTTCGTGAATGTAATTCACCACATATTTTTATGCCAATAATGAAGAATAATATAAAACTATAGTGAGTGTGATGAGACAAAAAGTAAATGATTTATCCTTTAACACGATAGAGTGATGACTTGCATGAATGTACGATGTGTCACAAAATGCAATAGAGAAATGAGAAATAGATAATATAGGAACAAATTTAATATGTAGAGAAAATTATGTTGATCCATGTTGATAATGGAACTAACAATATTATTCAAGGTTGATCGATAGAACCCAAGAGTTGCATGGTCATTTCAAAGACAACCCTCTTGAGAAACACATAAGATCTGACAATTGTAACATATGGAGAATTTCCTGAGAAGAACAACAGTGAAAAAATGTGTATGTGAAAAGAAAGAAAAAGTAATCATTTGCTAAAAGAAGGTGACTAAGTTCTTGTGAGCATATAAAGTGAGAAAATTAAATTAACTAAACTTTGTTACAGTGGCTTTAATTCGCTTGAACTTAGCAATTTAATGAATGACACATATTGGCTATGTATATCGCTTGAGCTATGTGTATATGAAAAGAAAGAAAGATTAATCATTTGCTAAAAGAAGGTGACTAAGTTCTTATGAGCATATAAAGTAAGAAAATTAAATTAACTAAACTTTATTACAGTGGCTTTAATTCGCTTGAACTTAGCAATTTGATGAATGACACATATTCGCTATGTATATCGCTTGAGCTAAGGAAGTTGATGACTGACACATACTCGCTATGTATATCTGTTGAAGCAACCATTTCTTATTGTGACATAAAAAAGGGAATATAAGTTGCTTTGGTTAAAAAGATATTGAAAAGGGCAGCATGTTTAATATGCCAAAAATGAACAACAAAGTGCAGGAAATTTTCAATGTTAAACCTCCCAGTAATCCAAGAAATGAATTTATAGGTTTGTGGTCAATATTGCACTCGTTTGACCACGAGGTAAAAAAGTGTGCAAATAAATGAAGAGGGCTGTTTTCGAAGTATACGGGTTGATCTCTACAGGATGTGTCCCTTTCAATAATGAAGACAACTACCACAAAATATATATGGTTAGGTCGTATTATTTTGATATGTAATACAACCACAATAGTCAAGGTAGCAATGACGAGTAATGATAACAAAATGCATCTGACTGGCAATGTGAACACATAACCCTGTGGATGTTTTAGGATAATGATTTGAAATAAACTTATATTTTAAAAAATTAATAATATGTTAAATAATAAAAGTTCACGTGCTAGAAACATGCTAATATCTTTAAATAAGGCTTGAGCACCAAGTAATATTTTTGCAAACGTATGAGGTAGTTTTCATATACTCACTCCATTTAGATTAAACATTCGAAACATGAAAAGTTGGGAATACGCTCATGCAAATCCAAATAACAATGAAACACCATCGTCCTCATCCTAAAAGGACCATCATTTAAGATGGGCTACAACATCTAAATGGTTAATGGGGTCTCCAGAAGGAACACTGTTGCAAAGCATCATGGCTTGCATCTAGGTCGTTACATCAACATGTCCTGAAGAGACCGCTCCTTGAAATATGGGTATAGAATGCACAACAGATATACAGAGAAAGAGGAATATTGCATACCAGTAGCCATTTTACAGTGCAAAACAGACCATAACTGCAGATGGTCCATCTGATGCATCTGAATAACCCTACAAGACGTTCAAGAAGAAATCGTAAACAAACAATAAACAATGTATTGAATATCAGAGGTAATACAGTTTGATCGTGACAATAACTTGTAGCATATAATCTTAGAGAAAGAAAATGATGAATCAAATGAATATATAATTGATAATCCAGGTACACAACTAGAACCTGTCCATTAATGGCCTATCTTGCCTCGTTTCACAAGCAAGGGTTTAAGATGCAATGTCATGCGTTAACGGTCATTTCTGGACATCGGCAAAGTCGATGGTGAATTAGATCTTAACAAACAAACAAACAAAAAGAGAATATATAATTGCACTCGACCAAAGCATTGTAGAGGAAGGAATTGAATTGAATTGAAACATGTAATCAGAAAAGCTAAGGATGTTACTAATGAAAAGCGTCATAGACGGTTACTGAGATGCACACAACAAAACACACTAACAAATAAAATATTGCTAGGAACGTCAACAATTGTTACCGCTACATAACCATATATTTGCCACAAAATTCTATAGCAGAGAGAATAAAGCTTTAATGAGATGTGTTCGCTAGTTATGCCAAATTATTCTTCGAGATAAGCTTGTTGGACTTTGTCCAGGCTTTACCTTGCAAAAGCAACAATCCGATTTATCCTTCGCGACAAGTCTGGTTACAAAGTAGCAACGGGTTGTCCACGACCGTTTCAAAATTACATTGTACTGTGCTTAAATTACATTTCACTACTATTGCAGATAATGCATGCCCCTTTGTACTTAAAATCGTAACTGTTGGCATGTCTGGTAATGTGGTTTCCTGGAAATTAAACACATTCAATGCAACATGTTGTTCACACGTTGTTGTTTTGCAGCAAGAGTTTGTTCAAAGTACAATCATGAATATTTAAGCTTGATTATTTTATTATTCAGCACTTGACATTGCTTTCATTGTTCGTTACAGCATTTATTGTATGAAAAGTAGGTTCAAAAACTTTGCAACCCTTAAGGTTAAATTGTAATTATATGTTAAAGTTGATTGTTCCTTTACTTTTAACTTTGTTTATCTAATTAGTTCATGATTGTAAATTGATAAACTTGCACATCGAGTTAGTATATTCTTTGCACAGCCTTCGAGATAATTTCAAGTGCATTTGTTTTCTCTACTGTCAAAACAATGCTAAAAACACATGCAATTTGTTTATACTTCCCATCATGTAACTTATAGCTCAATTGTTGAGTCCACCAATAATGGTTTATTAAAAGATATGCAGTATTTTAGGACCAAAATCATGCATAGTTATTGGTCCTACCAGGCTTGCTATGCCGAATAATGTGTAGAATGTGTTTTGTAATCTCACAGCAGTTACTTGTACGTTGCAAAGTTTTAGTCAACTTTTATAAAACAATTGAAGTATCGAATTAAAGAGTTTCTGTGCGCAGCAGCTATTATTTCAATGAGTCAGTTTTATTTTCCTTATTTTTAGTACTATGTGATAAATAAACATTTGCATTTATGTATGTTAAAATCAAATAATTGTAAACTTTCAACTGTATAACAAACATTTTAATTAGCCTGTAGTTAATGCATTTTTGAAAAGTTGTCTTCTTGCTTTCTAGAGTACTAGGTAATAAGTAACCATTTACGACGGTCTATGTTATAAGTGAACACTTGTATAGGTGTAGCATCTATCCAGTTTCTGCAGATATATTTACGTGTGACGTAACATAAGTAATCTGCAGTGTCGTAAATATTTTGAAGTGAGCAATTCTGCAAATGTGTAAGAAAACACTATAAATTTCGGGTGCTCTTTGGGTACACTCCAGTTAATACCAAGGCCAACATAGATGAAGTTTATGTCTCTAATAGACAGTCATATCCCACTTTCTGTAAAACCGTTGTCTTGGATTGGTGAGTAGAATGGAGCTACCGTGAAGGAAGCAATTGATGAAGATGCTCGATGCACAGTGGAAGATATTTAAATTGTCAGCTGGTGTTAATATATTGAAAGGTCATTTAAAGGTCCGAAAGATTTTTGTTAGTTGGGTCCCGCGTTTTTTGACGGATTGTGAAAAAGGACTCGGATCGAATTACCAAACAGCTACTCACGAAATATGCGAAGAGTGACCAGAATGCAATTGTCACGCGAAGAAACATTGATTTATTTTTGACCCCTACTCAAGAGAATGTAATAAAGTTTGGACCGGAGAAACAAGCGGTGACCAATAATCACTTGGCGTACCCTGACTGTCAAGAGAGCTTTATACTGTGTGAATGAGTGCTGTTTATCTTTGCTTTATTTTGCAGATAACAGAGTTGTGAAGCCTTTTCAGAATTACAGCCGAAATGTTGTTTTTGCTCAAATTCTTATTATTCTTACTTATTGTGGCAAAATAATGTCTTTCTGAATGCGTTCAACATGTCAATTTTGCCATTAGTTGTATGCCAAAAAAATATTTGTAACAAATTCAAAACTCGGTCATCATTAGGGAATCTTACATGTAGAACTAAATGTAATGCACAATGCAACAGACTTAGAGGACTTCAACTGCAACTAAAATATTTTGTAATAAACAATACAATAGACTAATAGGACTTCAAATGCAATTAAAATATTTGTAAAGACAGTACAATACACTAATAGGACTTCAATTGCAATTAAAATATTTTATAATAAACAATACAATAGACTAATAGGACTTCAACTGCAAATTAAAATATTTGTAATTGCCAATACAATAGTCTAACTATAATTCAGATGGAATAACAATTTTGTCATGGACAATAGACTAATAGCACTTGAACTGCAATATAAATATTTGTAATATATGATACGATAGACTCACAAGACTTCAATTGCATTATAATAAAAAAATGAGTGATCCATGTAAATTTAAATCAAATGAGATAAAAGATATAATATACGATAAGTTGTGTAATATGAGCAAGTCTTATTCACGTTGAAGTCTCTTTACTGCTCTTTTCCACCACCTCCCCACCCTAACTGCCTGACTGCATTGTAATTGTCATTAATGACGTCTGGTGCAATTCGTATATGTCACATATATTTGAACACCGTATGAAATCATCGTACTATCCCTCTAATAGTTTTCAAGAATCCCTTTTAGTTCATACGAAATATTATTTTTTCTACTGGAATTAAAAAAAAAACCCATAAGAAATAGTTTGCTTTTTCATCCGTGTATAATAAACATCATTATTTCTCAAGTCGACGTTTAACAATCTCATAGAGGGGATTATCTGCATTCGTATGGCACACTTTGGTTATAATCATTCAGGAAACTAACATTATTATACCCGATTATTTCATTGTAATCGTTTAGGAAACTAACATTATTATACCAGATTATTTCATTGTAATCTTTTAGGAAACTAACATTATTATACCCGATTATTTCATTGTAATACTGTAGGAAACTAACATTATTGTGCCCGATTATTTCGTTGTAATCGTTTAGGAAATTAGCATTCTTATACCCGATCGTTTTGTTGTAGTGGTTCAGCAACACGTGAAGTTCCTTGACGTTTAGCTGACGTCACACATTCAGACATTTCAAGCCAGCTGTAACTAACCTGATAAAGTGAGATTGAATTATGTTGTTGGTTTGTATGTTCTTAGATTTTTGTGCATTTCCTTGTTATTGCAGCTTGATATCTTTTATTTTAGGTTAAGAATTTCTGCAGATTATTCAATACAAGTGAGGCACGCGGATTTTGCAACCAGTCAATATGGGAAGCAATACTCCTAAAACTAATTCAATTAAACTCTGTTTTTGTAAGAATTTCCTAAATGTCAAAACTTCATTTACATACACATTGACTTAAACCATTGTCTCATTTTTCCTTTAACAAGTAATAGTATCGGTAAGCCAGTGTGCAAACATTATACAAAAGTCACTATACATGCATAGCATTGATACAGTGACTGGCTGATCATTAGTACCAATTGTTAACACTGCCAGCTCGGCACTTAAAACGTTCAGTAGATATTGCACAGGTGTACTTATGCTGTCTTTGGCTAATGCCACAGACGAATTTTGTTAAGCTCCAATTTTTATCTTCAACTAACTGTTATTGAAAATTCAACAAAGTGACTTAAATATCAAAGTTGACTTACTTAAAAAAATCACTTTCGATCAATGTAATAAGTTCAATGTTTAAGATGCAAAGTAGTTCGTTTTCATCGCAATACGTTGACAATTCATTCCTTGATACATCTGTAACACAACTATTCATAAGTTAACTGTTACGTGTAGGCTTGTACAATAATAACAAGAGAAAAGAGTGAAGTCAACAAGCTTTGTATATTTTAGCAAAATAATTTATTTCCCTAGAAAACAATGTAAAAATTGGAAAATAGGACTTACGGTTTGTGAATATAATCCAAAATTTAATCCTAAGAATGAAAACTACAAGTCTTATCACTAAATAGTTCTATTAGAATCCAGGTTCGAATCTCGACGACGTTCCAATATGGAAGGCGGTGACGTCAGATGTGGTCGTTGTACAAATGACAACATTTCCTCAATTGAATCACGGTTTATGTTTCCGAATAATTCCAAAATAAATTTCCACTGAATTTCTTTCTCCCAGAATTTTATAAAACAGTACACTCGTTTGGTTTTCTAGAGAATAAATTATTAAATTCCAAAAACGAATAACTTCAAAAACAATCTGGTTTCAACAATAAAAACCTATCCAGCCTTCAAGGTTTCAAAAATACAACTGACTGACAAGCGCTCAAAAAGGGTATTAAATCAAACCAAATTATCATCCCGTTCTCACGAGATAGATCACGTGGTCTCTTAACACTTGAACAACGCAATAGGAAAAATGTAACTTCTCACGTAGCAAGAACCCCTATCTACTCTCACTCTGAAATAAATTTAAAAATAAAACATTGTTTATTCAGACTAGACGAAATGACCTTGGCAATAGCCAATCGTTTTCGCGTAGCACTTACACTACCGCGGACCAAGATAAACTAAAAATAATGCTAATGTAACACCTTTTACGTCTTAGATAAACAGAATTACTGAAAGAAAATATCAAATCCCGTGAAAATAATCATTACAATAAAATGTAATGAAACAAAAATAAAATAAAAAAGAATTTTAAAACTAACACACAAGCAATTTAATTACATATACGTAACATAACAGTTAAACATACCATGGCGAATTTTCAATGTAATAATTTCAATTTTTGCCACTCTAATATAGCTTTTTCGAGATACGTAATTATTTCCCTAATAGGATTCCGTATTATTGTCGCCATCTTTCTTCTAGGTTTAACTGTGTAGATTAGTTTCATGCCCCAAGGACCAATGTACGCCACATTAAAATGTGTTAACCATTGGAGGAAAAAAGTTAAATTGTAAGTCATAAATCAGAAGAAATGTACGTTAGTTCTCAAACGTTTCTCACATTTTTAAGTACTCAACGCACACCACCTAAATCCATCCATCCCATCGTCTCCAAGATTTCTAACCGCATCCATCGCATCGATCCCAGAACTTTTAACCCCATCCATCGCACCGAGACAA